>JASKDV010187176.1:0-11925 GCA_032466395.1 Aegires albopunctatus
CAAAAAAAAAAACAAAAAAAAAACACAAACCCCCCCCCCCCCCCCCAAAAAAAAAAAAAAAACACAAAAAAGAAAACAAAACAAAACAAAAATTATAATTAAAAGATAATAATGAAAAAAATAAATAAATAAATAATAAAATAAAAATACATCGTAATAATAAAAAAATCAAAACAAACAATGGGCCTAGATCTATATTTCAACCGCCCCCAATGATCAGATGTTCGGTAGCTTACATTTATCGAACGTATAAATTATAGTACAGTAACATAAAATATAACACCAATTTAATTGAGTTTATATTGATGGGTGCCATCTATGTGGAACTAGTGTCTTTATAAACAATCACTAATCCCCCCCCCCCCCTTTTCTCCTTGATGCATCATCATCAGTTGCCATATCTGATACAGACATCGGTGATCATGGTTCTCCACTCATTTCTGTCATCTACAAATACAAATGTATATTCTTATCATCTGGACAGATTTTGTTCAGGCTCTGTAAATAAGTTATTCTCTGCCTTCCTCGTTGTCCTGTTCCTTCTATTGTTCCAGTCAGTACAAGCAGTTATCTCAATCCCATCTTTCCTGTATTACAATATGTATGTTCAAGGAATTCTAGCTGACGTTTCCGGATGATCTTCATGAGGCATGTTTGGTCTAATCTTGCCCTGCGGAAAATTGCATTTGAAAATTCAAAAAATTGCAAAGCATAAGTGTTGAAATTGCGCCCAGAAATAGCAAATTTTCTTGCTTGGGTGGCGCTAATATCACAAAAAATAACCAAAATTGCAAAAAGGTCGCCATTTTCCGCGGGGCCAGTCTAATTCAACTTTTCTCAACACTTCTTTGTTTGTCACTTTGTCTTCCCAAGAGATGTCCAAGTCCAATAACCGTCTATAGACCCACATTTCTGCCGCCTCTATCCTTAGTGCATATTAATTATTATTATGTACATGTATTCTGTTAATGTTAATGTAGCGAGTAAACAAATTTCAATCTATGTTGAATGATAAAAAACATCAACAAACAAATTAATGCTATGATTCAGATAACTAGTTCGGTGCTTGAATTTGTATTTATTTCCTTGGCTTTGACACTTATGAAAGACTTAACAGTTACATAACTTTCCTCATTCTACAATTGTTCCCACCCAAATTACATGTAAAAAAAAAAAAGTAATGTTTTCATGACACTGATGTTAAGGCACTTAAAGTAATATACATGTAGTTTTGTTCTATTTCACACCATGATTAACAAGATTTGCCAAGGCTAATACTTAATAGAGATTATTCAAAAAGTACTACAGTGAAACCCGCTTAATCCGAATTCCTATGATATGATGATTACAATTACATACGTATGTACATGTACTTCGAATTCAAAGGGAAATAACTGGGTATAAATTATTGTTAGGCCAAGTGTCACCAAGTACCAACTTATCAAGTCTTCCAACGATATTGTTAGGTCAAAGCCGAATTTTCCGAGTTCGCAATACGTGGACTGCACAATAGTTGTGTTCTGTTTCACAACATGGTAAACAGGATTTGCCAAAGCTATTAGGGTTTACATAAAGTAAAGTACTATTTGATCAAAAGGGGTTGCACGATTGGGTTTACATGTATGGAAAATCTGGTAAGTAGCTGGCCCTGAGGAAAACTGCGATTAAAAATTTCAATACAACAGAGATGAAATTGCTCTCAGAAATAGCAGAAATTGCAAATCAATTTTCTTGCTTGGTTGGTAGCAAAATTACTAAGGAATCGCTAGGAACGGCGATTGCAAAGAGTGGTAGAAATTTCTAAATTGCAAAAAAGCCACAAATTTATACGAGGCCAGTAATAGGCACTCACGTACAAAAAGTAAAAGCGTCTTTCATAACCACAGCGAAGCAGTGCTATAGTCTACTCTCATATTCTAACTCCAGGCTACAGGTGTGTTCCAGAGCTTTTTCAGGTGCGCTCCGTAGAATTCCTAAAAAAAAAAAAAAAAAGTGGTAAAAATTGCTAAATTGCAAAAAGATCACAAATTTCAAGAGTTTTTTCAGGTGTTCTCCGTAGCATTCCTAAAAAAATCTACAATTAAGTGTAAAAATAGAGAAATAATTCAACGCATTGATGAGGAAATAAGAGGTTGCCTCTCAAACTCAAACATTGAAGAAATTGCAGATATCATTTTTGATGAGATCAAACTCAAGACACTTAAAAAAAGTTAATTTAAACCAAACATGCGTAAAACGAAATAAGACAAAAGTCCGTTTTTTTTACTGTCTTTGTTATGTTGCTAGTGGTAAACCAAAATGAATTTCACCCGCAACAAAGCTGAACTAAACCTAAAATACTGTAACGTGATGCTCTTTTCAATTTCATACATCATACTCAGTACCATGTTCTTGCGGCATTCTTATTATCAAATTACATGTACTTACCCTAAGAAATGGATAATCCAAAATGATTTCTTCGGTTCCATTTTAGTTTAACAGTGTTCTAACATATTATAAGTCCTATTTTGTATACAGTGCGCCACCAAGTATCTGTAGTAATGTAATTGTAAGGGCGCTCAGACTGCATTAAGTTTGAGAACCACTGCTCTAACTTAGAGTTAGAGCCTGACTATCCTGGTCATGACCACACAGAAAACAAGGACAAGACTTGGAGACTGGTTAGGGAGGAAGTACATTTTTCAGATGCGGACAAGACAGTAGTCTTAACATATAGAAAGGTATCATTCGCTCTCAGGTCAAGGAGAGCAAAAAGGACGAAGTTATCACACATCACCAATGATCCTTGGAAGAAAATTTTTGTGCATAACAAACAGGATTTGATCATACTACTATACCACCCTGCCAAATGGAGTCATGAATGAAAGCTGCTGACGTTTTTTTTTAGGTGCTAACTACCAGACTAATGATGTCACTGAGAAAAATCTGAACATTAAACATGTACTAGTACTAGTACTATACCAATCTAATAAACCGGTAATGATTTGTTTTAATTATTTTAAATATAAATAGGCTTACTGGTTGCACTGTTAATCTTAATACATGTATTATGTATGAAATTGAAATGTTTTATACATGATGTATAAAAACAAAACAACCAAACAAACAGAAATACAAAAACACTCAATATAACAGTCACAGCCAAATATCACTATATGAATGAAATGAAAGAAATAGAAAAAACCACACATTATTTGTTTTCCATACACATTATGGCTTCTTGGTATTATTTAATTTGAATGGTTCAATTCAATCTCTTCATGTACATGTATTTGTAAATCTCATCATAAAACGAATCAAATTCAAATACCACTCCTTCCAACCCCTTCAAAAAACATTTATAAAAAACAAAACAAAGCCACTTAAAATCCGAGAAAGTAGTAGGCCTATTTATTGTATGGATCAAATAGAAGTCAAGCTAGATCGAAAAGGTAGCTTAACAAGAACTGATGATCACTGATTGTTAATTGTTACAGTTAATTTCAATTTTTAAAGATAAGAGAAAAAGGAGATCCTTATGAACATGGTAGTCCTTCATGTATTAGGGCAGCAGATATAATAAGAAGTTGGCTCTAACTCTAATGAGAGAAAAGCATAATTCCCCCCCCATCAGTCAAGTCATAAACTAAATTAATTTAATTACTTTTTGCAGACCTCTACAATTGCAATGGATTACATGTACCATTACCTAATGTTTTGTTCTTGTGTTTTGTATTAAGCTTTATACTTTTCATGACTTTAGTGATTATCAGAGTTTTCCAAGACTACCTTATAAACTATAATAAACAGCTAGGGGTTCTTTGACATGCTCAGAATTAAAATATCAATGCTAAACCTCCTAATTAGTACATGTAGTTTATATTTGTTCTCCAAATGGACTTGGCACACATATTAATCCAGCACCTTTAAGACAGGGAACATAAGGAAATCTAAAAAAAAAAACTGCATTTGAAATTCAAGCTTGCGCACGATCATGTATTTTCCTCTGGACCTTAACTAAAACAAGAGAATTTAGTTAGTCATTATATCTACCCAAGTTCTACTAGTAGCACAAAATACATTAGCTGCGCTAATAATACATAGTCCGTTTTTGGTAATCTTTTTTTTGAAAAAGAAATTAAATATCTTTACCATTGGAATCTGCTCTTTACTAGATAACCAAAGGAAAAAAAAAAGATTGAGCGCTAGTCAAATGAGATCAAAACTATCACTACTATCAGCATAACATCTGTGGTTTTTTTAAAACTTGCACATGCAAATGAGGGCTATTAAAAAGGCCACAAACTGTTTTATCTAAACTTAATATACCGCATTGAGGCACAAGAGTGGCTAAATTCAAAATATACAATCATTAGACTTAGACATTATAACCAAACTTAGTTATATAAAAGCATGAGGATTGGCTACCTAACAAAACTTCTAATAGAAAGAAGTTTGATGACAACAGGTGATTACTTATTTGAAACAAAGAGAATGAGGATTTCTGAGAAGTCTGTGTGATCCTAAATGGTTCTAATAGACAAAAGATTAGGTGGAGGGGAGATTCAATAACATCAACAATAGCAATAATAATAAAAGAATAATAGAAAACTACAGCACCTAGAGACACCATATTTGGCATACATATGCATAAAATGACATACTTTAACTTTAATGCATGACCCAACATAATTTTTAATTTAAAGTTTTACTCTGTTTTAATGAATTCAGAATCAATTATGATTGGAATCCGATCAACCCTCCTATTTGAAATTCATGCACTGGCATGAGCCTCGGTATCTACATTATCTCTCTCTCTCTCTCTTCTCTGCTATGGTGTATCATTCATTGACGTTGCCTCCCACACTGCCATACGAAACATATCTGTCTTGCGCTGTTCTGCCACACTCAGCCAATGAAGAGTCCATCCATTCTGTTATATCTTGTGAAAATCGTCTTCTTGGTCGTCCCCTTCCTATACCAGTTTTTCCAAAGTGTCATGTCTTTTGAGATGACCAAAGAATGATATTTTTTGTTTTTCCAACAGTTCTCATTAAGTGCAACTCTTTGATGTTCAAAATATTCTTTGTTTTCATTACTTTCTTTATCCATTGATTAAAAAATGCAACGATTCAGGCACTTTCTAGTAATAATACTAAATTGTTCACACCAACAAATTAATGTGTCAGGAATCTATTTAAATGGCTTCACAAAAAAATGTCTGAAAACCAATCTATCAAAGAAGATCCTGTTAATCACCCCACACTCAATTATGGTATTGTCCTAATTAAATCGGTCATTTATGGATATTTCTAGTCCTAAATTGCAAGTGTAGCCCCAGTAAAGGAAGACAGAAAACTGGTCACAGGATTAAAGGAGCGAGCAGAAATACTGAACAAGCAGTTCCAGTCAGCGTTCAGCATGAAAATTTCCTGCAGTCGAGAAGAATTCACCACCTGAACTGGCCTGCAAACAGATCCACCCCCAAACTCTCCTGCTGTAAAGACCACAGAAATTACAACAGCAGGAGCCAAACTCTTCAAGAATTTAAACCCGAATAAAGCTCCTGGCCCAGATGGCATCAAACCAAAACTACTACGAGAGCTCTCCTGCCTTCACACTTTTCTACCAGAGCTCCCTCAACACAGGCATAGTCCCAAAAGACTGGAGGATTGCCAATGTCACCCCAGTCCTCATAGCACATGTGTGGGTGAGCTGCCTATGAACATGGAGTCTAGAAATCAGACAGACGAATTTCCTTCTGCTACACAAGATCCACTCCATTGGCATTACTGGGAAAATACACGCTTTGATAAGAACTTCCTTTCAGAAAGACAGCAATCAGTAGAGGTGGATGAGACCTACCTCCAGTCCCGTTCCAGTAGAGTCAGGAGTTCCAAAAGGTTTCGTCCTAGATTCTAGCATCTTCATACTCTAGGCTATATAAATGACATGCCAACTGGACTGTCCTCCACTACCTGCCTCTTTGCTGATGACAACACAAAACAATCTCTTTCACAGCTGACCAACAAGATCTTCAGAAGGACCTCGACCGTCTCTCAGAGTGGGAGCAGAAGTGGCTCATGAGCTTCCACCAAGACAAATGCCAGACACTACAAGTGAGTCGGAAGAGGAATCCCATACTCTCAGTCTACACCCTTCGAAACCGGCTGATTGTACTCCTGGAGTTGGGTCGTATAACTTGGGAAAAAACGCGACTGATGGCATTTTCAATAGCCAGAATTAAAATATTTAATAAAATTCATGATTGTAGGGCTACTTCTGGAGTTGGATCATACAACTTGATTCAAAAAGACTTGAAAGATAAAGCGGGAGATATAACAAGTAGAAACTTTGAAGGGAAGAAGACATCAAAATGGAAGACAAAGACTGATGAAATTGTGAGTCTTCAGAAAAAAACAAAAACAATACAAGGCAAAGAATGAAGAATGTGAGTCCCCTTCTGGCTCCATGGTTGATAGAGTGAGGTCATAAAAACAAAAATACTACTTAAATTCTTTATTATTTATTTCTAGGATATGTTACTAATTAAGTTCTAAAATAATATATTCCAAATTGGGAAAGTGGTGGATAAAAGAACTACTGGTTTGCTTTTCATTATTGATTCGAGTTCATTGAGTATTGTGCTGTGCCTTGTGACTACTCTTCTGAGTCAGCACAACCGGCTTTAGTATGCAATGGCTGGAAGCAAACGAAAAGACATAACCACACGTTCACCAATTGGCAACTCCAATTATGATGCATGTAGCAAAAATGATAACAATACCAATAGTATCGACAGCAATCTAAACTAAGGAAAATAAGAGAATCTCAAATTGCGTTTGACAATATGAAGAAGAAAATAATTCAAAAAATGACTGAAAAGGGAATATCTGTGTTCTAAAATCTTAAAAAATATTGAACGAAGTCAAATCAATAACGGAAGTAAAAGATGCCTGGACAATCGATGGTCATAAGGCATGAAAATTTGAAGACTTCGTGACAATATTCCAGACAGCCCATCTCTTACAATAACACAGACTTATAGAGAGGTCAGCATAAATTCAAGGATACCATTCTCCTTTAATTCTGTTTACTAAGTGGTCTGGCAGAATTGTGTCAAATCACAATTTTGAGCTACAGGTCTATTTCTGATTCTTTGATTATTAAACTATCGACCACAAAATTCTTGACATTAAACATTGTCTCTAAACATTTTTCATTTCATGATTTTGTGGGACATTTTTAGAGCTGAAAAAGAAATATGCCCTATCTCCCAATAACATTGAGAGCATTCATCATATTCCAAATGCTCTTTTTCAACCGTCTTATTAATCCTTTATTATTTTTTCAAATGATCTTACTTGAAATAAAAAAATCAATCAATCGAACCAAACACAGTCCGCCCATAAAGCCGGATCTTAAACACTAACTAGAAAAAATATTCCATTTAAGAAGCAAAAAGCTATAAGGTACTTTAATTCATTCAAGAGTCCGATGGCTCCAGTATGGTGAAAAATGAAGGAACTATTTTTGCAATCTTGAAAATAGAAACTTCTTTAATAAATGGATTTCAAGCCTTATTCTGTAATCAGAAGAAGAGATGGAAAATCAGACAATCATTACAGACGAAGTAATAAAATTCTATCAAAATCTCTACTCCACACTCGGGAATATACTATTGAAAACATCAAGCTATATGAAGTTAAAACCCTTAGTGATAATGTTAAAAAACTATCCAAACGAATCAAATCTTATGGACGGTCCTTTAACACACGGAGGCTGCCAATGCTCTCAAAGTTATGAAAAACAATAAAAGCCCAGGAGGTGTTGGTTATGTAATTGTTAAATGTGATTGCTTAACTGTGCTGCAATATTTGTTAATTTTTGTTATCGAAATAATAAAAATAAAATACGGAAAAATATATATTGAGATCTCAATTTTGGAAATGGAATCAATCATGGGCATAGTTTATTTTTCAAAGAGAGTGGCCATCTGAACATATCTCTATTATCAGCATTGTAATCAAGACATACTGAATAACAGATATACGAGAAGACAACTGTGTATCAGCCAAAGTTAAAGGACAGAAATATGAGACATAAAACACAGTAACAAACTGATACAGCCACACTTCTTGCTTCAAAAAAACAAACCATTGCTCCCTCCTTGACCCTAAAAACTAAGCTACATTTTCAAATAATTCATCAGATTGCTTTCCTATGATAATCTGGAGATGCTGTTTCATAGTGGGAAGTTTTGAAAAGAGTTGCCCCATTCTTTGACATGTATCTGTGAAGGAAAAACAGGATTGAATCCATATAAATAAAAGGTTAACTATGACAAAACATCAAATTCACAATTACAAATGTAATATCCTTCTGAGTAATAAGACTGTATTATTTTGTATTTCCAAACAAATTTTTAACTTATTCTGATTTCATCTTTTTGTTGCATTTTTCATGTATAGATAGTTTTGCAAGTAGCCTACCACAAAGCATCAGGTGAACACAATACACATTGACCCCCTTATTTCTTTACGCATCTAGTCTTCAGTCATCTATTGTTGGCTTACATCTAGGTGTAGATCTAGATTTAAATCTATATCGAGGTCTAGAATCTAGATCAAAACTCTCATTTACTGTTCATTTGAATAGGACATGAATCTAGCCAATTACAACAGGATTGAATTAACCCCATTCACAGCTATGGACATAGCTGATAAAACGTGTGTGATATGCTCTTATGAAACTTTACCGTTTGCAATTACAGTTCGGCTCATATCCCGCCCGATATTAGACGGAGCGGGTTATTAGACATCTATGCAAACGAAGCTAAAAGGGTATTTTTAAATTACTCGGTTATAACCCTTTTTTGAAGCATAAACTCAATCAATGCACTTGGCAATAACGAATCATCTATTGAAGCATGACAAGAGTTCTTTCTTTAATTGCCTTCGGACACTTGTCACTGTTTCTTGCATCTTTCATCAGCACCACATCGAATGGGATAGACGGCATTTTGCGTAACTGTGTGACCATCCATCTAGCCTTCCACACATGGGTGGTGTTCATTCTTTGTTCTCTTACTTACAGTGGTGCATTGCATTTAATTAAGTCTATGGAACGACCAAGGTGTGATTAGCTCTGTCATAAAGAAATTTGATAGACTCATAGATTGTCTGTTCTTTCAACACATTAGAGAGGCTTGTGCTTCGATATAGACAATGGAATGTCATTAACCATGCCAGTAGGACTGAGTTTGAATGAGTGAGAATTTTTTGTGTTTTTGTTCATTGCTTTGCCAGATAGACCGGGTTATAAAGCTCAGAAGTTCTCATCTGAGGGGTGGGTTATAAGAGGAGTGTTTTTGATAGTCCCAAGTCATACGAGTAGTAGGTCATGGCAACATACTTGATGGCTGCCAACATAACCCATAAACGTAAATAAATACATATTAAAAAAATGAATACATGTACAATGAAATCACTGGAATTACTTTTCATTATGTTATCTTATTGCTGATGGCATAATATTGGAAATTTCCGCACAACCCAAGACCATAATAATAATTTAATATAATTTTTTTACACAGATAAAGTAATAATGAAATGACTTTAACGCTTGCATTAATGTAAAGTATTACCATACTAATGTAAACATGGGTGAGTCCTGGATATAAGGAATAATATGGTAGTCTGCCACTACTTTTTGTACTAACCTTGCTACTGTCAGATCTGATTGAAAATATCTACCATCATTATTTCATTGTGGGGCTAAGAAAGCAGCAAATAGAAAAATCTGCCTGATTGGGGAATTGAATTTAGGATCTCTTCTCTGGTAGCCAATTTCCCATTTACTAGTGCAAATTAGGTCCAGCACCATAAAAAGAGCTTCTTAATAAAATCGCCATGACGATAAAACTTACTTGAGAAAGTCATGGATGTGATTGAGCAGGATGTGAACTGTCCGTTCATCAATAGACGTATAAGCTAACATGGCCCCAAGGCGGACTGAAATGAAAATTGAAAACAATCAGAATATATAGGTGCAGAATACAACATGAGCAAGAAATTATCTTTAATGGTTGAAATATCACTCGTGCCCCCTGATGTTATAATCAAAGAGAAACATGATATGAAAGAGATTATGCAACTTATTGTACCAAATTCTGTCATATTCCTTGTTTAACTGAGAAAATTGTTGCAAAATATGACGTTTTAAGGGTAGTCTGAATAATTTTTAAGTGATATATAAAAATAAGATTGCAAAATACTTGCATTGAATTTTATAAGTCCAAAAATATGCAGTTCATAATTGCATTGTACAACTTACCAAATAACCTTAGGATATGAATAGCACCATAAATAGAAGACATGGGTTTGTCTGGGTATTCTGTTAGAATCTGAAAGAAATATTGGAGAATGAGGAATAGGATCTAAAGAGCAAGATGACATACAAGTTTGATATAAAGAAAAGGTAAAATAAATCAATCTGGGAAACACAAATATGCTTACAATTAGTCAAAGAAATGACCAACTTGTAATAGGATGTCCTGAGATTCTGTATCTAATTCTCTTATTCAATACTACTACTAATTCCACTGCTGTAACAATATAATGATAATAATAATAACAACAGCAACAATAATTTAATAATAATGGTAATAATGATGTTGTTGTATTGAATTTTACCCTTGTCCACTACTTTGGTGATATCAGGGTTTTCCTAGACTGCCTTGTAAACAGCCAAGGGTTCTTTTACATGCGTATATTACATATACACATGGGACCTCCGATATTATATTCAGTCTCTGATAGGACTTGGCACTCTATATCCCAACAACTTAAGGATAAGGAGGCAGAAGGAAACCCGAAAAAATTTTGGATTTCAAATTCATGTCTGCACGGGTTGAACCAGGGATCTTTGGCGTGATAGTCGAGCACCTTAACTACTGAGCTATCCGCTCCCCGTAATAATGATGACTTTGATGCCAATAAACAATTCTTCTACAATTAATAATAATAGTACTGAAAATAATAATACCAACAACAATAATAATAATACAGTGCAACCCCTGGATAACGACATCGCCCGGGACCGGAAAATTATGTCATTATCCAGGGTTTTCAAAGTGGCGGAAAAAGGGGGCGTGGTGAGACTTCCGTGAATATAACAATGCGATGCATGGTGACCTTAGGACCCGGACAGTCCTATACTTTTGTAGCAATTCACAACTGCTCGAGACTCGATGGGACAAGAATGTCCTGTCCCAATAGGTGCGGTACATTAAACTACAGTTCATAGATTTCAAACTTAGGTGGGTCTGTCCCAGGACAGTTCTGTCATAGTGCGGTATAGGCCTTACCGAGTACAAGTACATAGGGCAAGATCGGTGGGGGGAGGGGAGGAGGAGAGAGAGAGAGAGAGAGAGTTGTTGTATTGAATTTTACCCATGTCCACTACTTTGGTGATATCAGAGAGAGAGAGAGGGTTTACATCGGTATTTTTAAGCCTAGGTCTACAATAAAAGTGAGTATGCGAGACTCAAAACAATGCTTTTTATACTGAGCCAATCACGTAAATATGAGGGAAAAAAAACTGTTTTTAACTCTAAAATACTTGTAATTTCGCGTTTCAGGTTGCAATCACAAATATAACATCTACTGAACATCTTGCATGTGGCAAAGAAGCTAAAGCTAAGGAACAGCGTATTCGGAGAATTAAATTAAATATCGCTGGCTCATCATTCTCTACGCTTTGTTGTACAAGCCCTTGTGATGGCCATTGATTAATGGTAGTGTCAATTGTCACCGGATGATCCGGTCACAATTGACACCAAGTCAATTGTCACCGGAGACGTGCGCAGTTCTTCTACGAAAATCAGTTTTTCGTATCCTTTCCGCTTGCCGTTCCCGCGATCATTAGTATTCATTACCCTTCGAC
>JASKDV010187187.1:0-11924 GCA_032466395.1 Aegires albopunctatus
GAGTGCAATGGAAAGGCCTCGCCCTGGGAGGACCCCCTTGCTGATCAGGGTGCCTCCTGTGCCAGGTAAGTATGCCTTGAAATGAAATTTTCTTTGATTTCCATTCAACACATTGTTAAAAAATTAACAGTTAAATGTTGGAATAAAAACTTTCAAAATTGATAAATTTTCCATTATTATGACTAATCATAATTGTTTTATTTCTTAAACCAAACAAAATTTAGATTTAAATAATAATAAATATTGTTTATTTATTATTGTGTATGATTTAATGAATAAATATAATATTAAAAAATAACCCAATAATTTCAAGGAAAGTAACTCTTTAAAGAAATCAAAGGGGCGTAAGTTTAGATGTTGGTGAAATTAATTACTTAATAACGCTCGTCCACGTGCTTGCGCTTCTTTGCTTCTTCGTCTTGTCATACTGCCATTTGCGATAAATTCCATAAGTCGGAAATCAAAATTGTTAAAGTTAGTACTTAATTCCTGTTAATGCTAAACCAATTAACGTAGAATAATTAAGCCCAATAAATAATTCTTGAACTGGTTATTCACAAGTCTTGACATTGGTCAAGGTGTCATTTTGGTACGAAAATATCTGGAAGTTCTCTTTTATATTTCTAGATCTACTACTTCGTTGTTATTTTGCTTTTGTTATTGTTTGGGTTTATTCTTCGGGGTTTGTTTGTTTTTTAATTTAATTTTTTATCTAAATATTCATTTATTTATTTTTTTTATTTCTTATATTATAGATCTATATATTTTTATTTTATTGGTATGTTTGTTTTTTGGTTTTGTTTGTTGTTGTTTGGTTTGGTTTGGGTTTTTTTTTTTTAAATAAATGTTATGTTTGGTACAGTAATCCAATCTGGTACTAAAGTAACGACTGTTCCAGATTGCCTCCCTTTATGTCAA
Organism: Aegires albopunctatus; assembly: GCA_032466395.1. NCBI lineage: Eukaryota > Metazoa > Mollusca > Gastropoda > Nudibranchia > Aegiretidae > Aegires > Aegires albopunctatus. The sequence continues at coordinate 919 of JASKDV010187187.1, forward strand.
GCTGACATTGCTGCAAACTGCAAGGTATCATTTTTACAAGAAGCTTACCTAAAGTTTTTACCGTGAAAATATGGAGGAAGAGGATGGGATGGGGGAGGAGACTAAATATGAAAATGTATCGAACGAAACCATTTCTTGTGGGTTTTTACGAAAAGAGTCCAGAAAAAGATTAACATTGGAAGTTAGTTACTAGTTGTACACACTTTGAAGAGGGCTGCAGATTTGAGGTTTCAATTTGCAAGAAATCAAGTCAGGGATGGGTATTTAAATAAACTATTGTAACCGAATGACTGCTTTTAATTTGTTCTTTTTTAGTGCCGTTCTACCAGCTTGTGGTCGATAGGGTACCTTCTTCTTAACCAACCTTTGACCTTTAAACCCTTCATCAAGGAGCTAAACGACGAACAAAATTATAAACAATAAATAGGTCAACCACAACATATAACAGTACACCCTAAATAAGGCCCCGATATAACAGTTATAAGTTGAAAGGGGACTAACATCAATTTTGTAAAATAAAGTAAACAACAGGCAGTGATGGCGGTATTATCATTGTGGAGAGAGAATAATATGTTTGTGCTAGGCCTATGTGTGTATGACTATGAATAACATTGACCTCACATTCCAATGTCCGATGGTGAAGGTTGTTTTGGGGTTTGCTAAGGATCTTGTCAGACGCTGAGCTTCCCGTAGACTTTGGCCCATCATCGTCATTAATTCGGTTTCGGTGATCCCCGCTCTCCCCTGATTTTGCTATGCTGTTGCTAATACTAATGTCCATAGTTTTTGTCATTTGCTATTTTTCTGGGAGGAGATTGTTAACCGTGAAGGGCCAGGGTTGAATTAGGAGATTCACTCCTAGAAAGGTTGCCTGTCAACTGTCAGGGCTTTTGAGTCATATTCACCCATGGTTTAAAATCAGAGTTTTCCATCTCCTAGGTGATCTGCCTTTCAGGGCTTGCGAGCTCTACCTTCCCGGGGAGAGGTTATTTATACAGGCGCCTCGCTTCGCCTAACCATACATTTCCCTGGGCACATAAGGTATTTTCTAAAAACTGATTTCCCATTATCAGTCCCACCTCGCCCTCTATGGCTGGTGCCAGTTTAGTTCGCGACTGCTTGTTGGTTATTCGCAGCTAACCTCTATATCTAGAGGCCACTCCCCTATCCGCAAACTGGGGTCACGCCCTGGTGGGGGATGGTCGCCCCCCATTGGCCAAGGATGTAATATATTGTGATTCATATTATCATTTTAGAAATATTTTATGTGCACCAGATCATACATCTTACTTGGTGCATATTGTCATAATATGCATAGCATGTTAATTTGTTGTTGATCTTGTTATTCTTGATGCCGATGATGCCGATGATGCTGATGATGCTGATGATGCTGTTACTGTAATTAGGCGCCTACTCTCGCTGCGTGATAGCTTCTACTATATTATTGATAATATTATTCTCAATTCAATAAAAGGTTTCCTATTTCTATACTGGAATTCACGAAACAAGTGAAAGTACTTTTCATGCTATTTTTAGTAACTTTCCTCACCTCCGATAATTTAGTATGTTATACAGCACATTTCAAAGATTCATTTGGTACACAAATATCTTTGTCGCAATTATTTGAACCACAATCCTTATTTTGACCGTGCTAATTATGCAATAACCATTTTCAACGAAACGCAATTTTAATGACTTTCTTAGTGAAAACAAACATCCTTTGAGAACCAAAATCCTTGGCGACGATTTTATGCCTTAAAATTTAATTTTGATTCTCTCTGCCATAACAGATTCATCAAATTCTGGTCTAGATCTATAATATAAACCTAGTTCGGTATGCTGCTATTTGGATTTTTTAATCTAGAAGAAGATAACCTACTTATCGCAATGAGTTAAATGTGAGGCCACAGTTGAGTATAATAAAAATGGAATAAGAACAAAGAAATGTATAAGAAACTCAACCAAATAAAGACTAAACAAAACAAAGTCGACGTTTCGATTAAAAAATCTTCATCAAGACAAACAAACAAAGAAAAAATGGAACAGATAAGTGTTCCATTTTTTCTTTGTTTGTTTGTCTTGATGAAGATTTCTCAAAGTTAAAGTTGCACCAATGAACTGCTTTGGTTTGTCTTATGCTGGAGTAAAATTGAACGGCTAGGCACCAGATCTTAATGATTCAAAACGGCTTTTTCGTTGGTGGAATAAAGGACACTGTTGGGTTGTTTTTCTTTTGTTGGGTTGTTTCTTGGTTGGGTTGTTTTGGGGGATTGTTTTTTTTTCTTATGTTGGGTTGTTTATATCTTATGTTGGGTTATTTCTTTCTTATGATGGGTTGTTTTTTCCCTTCTTTTGTTGGATTGTTGCTATTTCCTTATGTTGGATTGTTGTTCGTTCTTATGTTGGGCTGGGTTTTTTTGTTTCTTTTGTTGGGTTGGGGGTTTTTTTTCTTTTCTTTTCTTGGGTTGTTTTTTCTTTCTTTTTTTGTTGGGTTGTTGTTATTGTTGCTTTTCTTTTATGGGTTGGTTTCTTTTTTTCTTTTTTTTTTTGGTTATTATTGTTGTTGTTTTTTCTTTTATGTGTTGTTTTCTTTTCTTCTTTTGTAGAGTTTTAAAAATCTTACCGGAATATATTTTATGGGGATTCGGCGAGCGTAATGACGATAACTTATGATAGAGATAGAGCAACCAGTCTGCCCTTGAATTGCTCTACTGAGTTGGAATTAACAACAAATGGTTGTTTTCCTTTTGTTGGGTTTGTGTTCTTTTCTTAGATTGTTTTTTGTTTTTTTCTTCCATTGTTTGTTTGTTTTTTGTTTCTAGTTTGGTGGGTTTCGTTTTGTTTTTTCCATGCTCTTAATAGTATTTTTTTCCTTGCTAATTTTGTGTGTGTTTTCTTTCTTTGGTTCTTGCGATTGTTGATCGATACTGCATTTAAAATTGCAATTCACTTCAATGATGTTAAAACAAATTGAAATATAATTGAATTGAATTTGCTTTTTTTTTTTATAAACCAAGTAACAGGCACATGCTTTTGTGTCAAGCAGGCATTGAATTACAGCCCTTTAAAAAGTGACCAGCTGTTTTTGACACTAAATATATTAAGGAATGGAAGAATTCACTCACAGTAAAATGTGAATAGAGAAAGAGAAAGCAAAAACAAACAAAAAACAAACAAAACTAAAATGAAACGATTGAAAAATAACCCAAAAATTATGTTACCATAAGGTAAAACTTTTTTTTACTTGTTTTCATCTATTGTTTTTTGTTTTGTTTCCCATGACATTTTTCCATATCCTTAGTCATGTTTTGTAATTGGTATTATTGACAATAGCAATATACAAATTACATCATCGTATAATATGTACAGGTAATTATATAACATACAATAGCTAAAGTAAGCTAATTATTTTGTACAATTTGATTTCCATGAACTTTGAAAAAATATATTATATTTATACAAATTCAAAGAAAGGAGAAAACAATGGCAACATAAACTAACACAAAGCAATTGAATTAATTACATGTATTTACAAAACAAGCTATGAGTTTACCAACAACATAAACTAACACAAAGCAATTGAATTAATTACACGTATTTACAAAACAAGCTATGAGTTTACTAAATGTGTGTAATAGATTCATATCTTGCTTTTTATAATATGAAAATGGAAAAAAATATTTTTTTTATATGAATACGACATGTATAAAAATTAATGGCATTTAAACATTTACATACATATGTACGCCCAAAATGAAATGTCTTAAACATGAAAAAGTACTGCGAGCATATATTATTTCACTTTATATTTGCTATAATTAAATTGGGTACTTTATATTTTAAAAAAAACAACACAAAAAAACAAAAACAAAAAAAGGAAACAAAACAAAGAAACCCAATCTTATGTTCATTAAGGAATCAATCAAAGTGATCCACAACAACTGTTTGCAATTATGTATTATTAAATATTGACACACCACATAGCACTTCCTAACTTTTTTAAGTATTTAAAAGTAAAAAAAGTATTTAAAAGTATTTAATTGATTTGATGTGATTTACACAACCGTAAAAATCAAAGTAAACAAAATATAATGAAGAGCTACACCCTTTCACTCTTAATTAGAAAAAACGTTAAAAATGAAAACAAAAAATATGATTGTAGCAGCCATTATATATTTATTTATGCTTCCAAAGAGTGACTGTAGCTGTTTCTTCACCTTCTCTATCCCGATAAGGAACTTCTTGAACACGGACACATGTTAACCTGAAAGAAATGTTGAATAAAAAAAATCAGGATATTAAAGGCATAGAATTAAGATTTAAAATACTAATCTATTGGTTAAAAAAAATCTTTGTATGGAAAAAATTGAAACAAAAAAAATCTTGAATAGAATTCATAAAAGTTCAAATTCAAATTTTAATTGAACGATTTTTGTCACATCAAGGGGTTTACATAAATATTTAGTTTGTTAGCTTCCTTCTTCTTTTTGATTAAACACATTTTCCTCTCAATTTCTTTTTAATAAACATTGTTCTTGAGAAACTTAGAATGAATAAAATAAATGTAATTCATAATTATGTTCTTGGAGTTATTCACAGAAGTTTGCAACACTTTATAAAATAAGAATTAGATCTCTATTGGAAAATGTAAATTGTATTTGGAGCCCTATATTCAAACGGAAGTCTATTGATACTGAGAGAGCTCAGCAAAGAGCAACCAAATTATTACCAGTAATCCAATTCATGTCAAATGAGGAAAGATCATTTTTTGAAAATTATATTGGTTATAAAATAAAATATCTCTAGATGTAAAACGTACATGTCATTCAAAGTCATTTTGGTCCCTATATCACCCTCAACCTTGAAAAGATTGAAAAGATAAGATAAAACATAACACGACAGATTGAAACATCCATAATAAGTAAATCTTTAGGATTAACAACCATGAGTTATTCATCTCTGTAAACAAATTTAAACGTTTACTTGTTGTGCAGATGATGCTCCAATTTTTCTTTATTCCACTTGCCATCTTTACTTGCAATAACCAACAGTCCATTAGGTTTTGTGATTTCCCAAAGACGGACCAGCCAGGCTGATAGGACGAGAAGAGAATGAATGTAGGACGAGAAGAGAATGAATGTAAATTTAAACACATTTGTATTTTGAATTTAAGTTGATAAAGAAGAAAGAAAAGAAGGAAACCATTGTACAAAGACTTCATTAATTACAATTCAAAGGACACCATTAACTTTCATTAAACTCCATTCGATTCAATGTTATTTCATTCTCCACAAAAGAAAGATTCATAATTTAAAGTAACATTGCAGCAATGTGAAACAAAAGCTTTACCCTCCATAACATTAATACAAAATAACAAAACAAAACAAAACAAAAACACTATTCCTAATTCTAATTTTATTTTCATCTATTTCACCTAATTCAATGGTTGCTTTTTTTTTCAATCCCTAATGTTAAGTAACATGAATTTGTCATAATTTTCTTTGGACAGCCCATAAAAGTTCTTAACTATTGCTGATGTCTTTATTTCTGAAAAGACCAAAGACTATTTATCATGCTTGTAGTGATTACATGTGCATGCACTATTACAATCTATTTGACCGTACTTTAGTCTCATTTCTAAGCACATAGGTAAGCTTTGACTTTATTTCTAAGCACATAGGTAAGCTTTGACTTTGGCCACCAATTTTCTTTCACATTTTTCCTTACTCCCAGAGGAAATGTTAGCATCAAAAATCTTTTAAAAATATTTTCATCTTTCTTCTTCTTCAAATAAACTGACAAACTCAACTATGTGGAGTTTTATTACTGTCAATACGCCATCTATAATATACACCCATTCCTTTATGTCAATCTTTGATTATTTTTACAAAGGAAAAGTGCAAAACAATGAGAAGTTATAATTCATATTTTACCCTTTGCGTTCTGCACTCTGTCAAGATGTGAAATCAGTACGAGATCATGAGTTTCCACTTCATTAGGAATCCAAGTCAGCTGTTTATAAAAAATAAATATTCACGAGCAGTAAATGAATATATGTTGACGTATGAGGGCGTTAACAGAAGAAAATTGTCCATCCAGAAAATGTATGTAAATATCATAAAGAGGAAAGTATAACACTAATCTAATGTATTTTAAAAACAAGAAAAGTGTATGACAAGAATATTGAAAATGCAAATTGTATTAAAAATATATTTAAAAATAATAATCTCTACTTTCTTTACTGGGGGTGTCAGTAAACAATTCAAACACGAGAGTATTCCAGCAGCTCAACTCACTGGCGACTGTCGGCTAAGTGGCATAGTGGGATCGTATCCCGCAAGATGCAAAATTTCTTGGTAACCACAGGTCACTTTGTCATGTTTATCTCATTCAACTTTTGCTTTTTACTCTTTCTTCAAATCATTGCTTTATTCAAAATGTTACTTTTTGACATGAATAGATAATTAGTAATCTATAGTTGTAAAAGCATACATAGGACAAAGTGGAAATGCATACCTGTTTAAAATTGATGTGCCCTAGATTGTAATCGCCTTCCAATTTAACAATTTTACCATTTTCAAGTTTGATATGGCCATCATTTTTAAGTCTAACTGCCGCATCAATCAATCGACCATACACTTCAATCCCTAAAACCTGTGAAATAGTTAAGTATCGTGATATAAATGCATTTCTTAAATATGCTATTAATTAATCAGATGTTTTGGAAAACAATAATGGTTAAATGAGTGGGCACCAAGCAAAACCGGAGGAATCTTCCTCAAGCACAATACATCCTTCAAAAGAAAACTGCCTTAATAGACAGAAGCAAAGCTCAATATTTCAACTAAACACAGGTCACTGAAAACTCAACAAACATTTAAGCTGCATCCAAAAGGAACACCAACCGCTATGCAGGCACTGCCAAAGAATAGGAGAAACAGTACACCATCATCTATTTGAATGCAATCACCTCAGAGAATTAAGACAACAACCGCCACTGCCAAATCCAACCATTTACAATAAACTTTACTCCTCGCCACAACAATTTAAAACCGCAGCAACATTTCATAACCTGGCATGACGGCTGAAAAAGGATGATGACCAGCAGTTGATGATCAGTGAAGTAAAGTAAAGTTAAAATTAAAATTAGAAATAGTCAAAATCAAAAGTACAAACATAAAGGAAAAACAAAAAATATTTCTGATGGATATTATTAATAAATTTCAATAATCAAACATTTAACATTAAATTATGACAACTTTCTGATTCACCATTCAATCTGAAACTATTCTACAGCAGACCTATTTCATTTATAATTAATACATTATTTATCTTTAAAAATGACTATTTCATTTGATAATTTCAATTTAGTTAAGGGTTGCTTTATCCGAAATCTTTTTTAATTGACATTAAAAGGAGGAAAAAACGAGATCTTAAAAGAACAAAATTTATCAAACCTGTTTAAAATGTTTGCTCATTTCAAATGAGCCTCTCCCAGTTGCACACCCCACATGTACAGCAGATTCTACAGACGTGCCATAACTACTTGAATAAGATCCACAGAGTCTGCCTACAACAGCAGCAAAGCTATCTTGGAAACCAAACTCTAGCTCAAGGATTTCCTCCAACTTTTCGATGGTGTCATTGATGTAAATAAAATTTGCACTTTTAACTTTTTGTACGTTGAAGTTGTTGCACAAGTAGATCTTGTTGGCTAAGAAGAAAAACAATTATGTAAGAAATGTACAAATGACCCTAAGCTTTTTTGTAATTTTATGTAGTTATCACATGGTCATTTACTTTCAATTCAGCGAGCAATAATAGACATGTAAAATTAAAGTAAGGGTATCATTTTTTAATACAAAAAATGCATACAATGCATACATTCATAATAAATTAAGTAACATTTAAATTGAGGTGAATGATGCGTGAAGTTAATCAGTGATGTCTTAAAGACTCACGTGCAATCGTATTTAAATGAACTTTCTTCATATTAGAATCTGGTGTTATTCTACAAATCGATCAAAAAATCTGAACCAAGTCTTATACGGTAACCTGCTGTTTTCCTTGAAAAATTCAACTGTTTTCCTTGAAAAATTCAACTGTTTTTGAGCCTCCATTCAACAGATGATTAACAAAGAAAAATTAATACCAGTAGGTTTATTGGTATGGCTATACTTTTGTCTTACAGCAGTGATATTGATATCGACTTCTTTACTCTATCTCAGCATGAGGGATAATTATTTCAAATGGGTCCAACTGAGGACTGACATGTAATCATTTGAAGATACAATCATGAGGTCATTAAATTCCTTAGTTTCCCTATTTTTATATTGTGTCAGAATACAGTGGAAGTAGCAAAAAAAAAACAAACAAAAAAAACCCAAAGAAAGAAAGTATATATTTTGAATTTGAAAGGCGTGGATTTAAGAAATTATTTAAAAAGTCAGAGGCAAAAAGAGAACGAACCAATTGAAAATCAATCCATGAATATACAAATTATGAATTTATTTGGCAGAACCCACACTTTCTTAGTTAATTGCTACAATCGTTTAAAAACATACAACAACAATTGTTTATTTATTTATTTATTTTTTTTGTATCTTAAGCACTGTTTGGGCCTTCCATACGTTTAAGAAAAATCTTTTTTTAATTTGATACTGAGAGACTTTTAAACATCATTTTTAACTCAAGGCAGATAAAAATATAATTTTAATTGTAATTACATATTATCTCAGATTTTGGCTTGGACTGATCTGGATGGTCGGAGCAAGTCCGGCCTCTTAACACTAGACAAAATATGAAAATAGTCTTGGCAAGCTGGTACTCAAAATTTTGCTCTAATAACTCATCTTAAACCTAGTTGTGGTATACATTTTAATTCCCTTAACTGGCACAGTGACCAAAAGATAAGCTGATGGACTCGCAAGCAAAATGTCGCAGGTTTGATTATCATTGGAGATGTTGAGTTCAACTCTTCGGCAGGAGTTTTCTAACTGATTGCTTACGTTTGCAGCACTATTCTTGTGACTGATGCTAAGAAATTAAAAAGAAAGCAAGTGACAGATTTCTTTGGGGGAATGGATTAGTGGAATTTTTACAAAATTTACTTTTCTACCATGACCCAAATCCGATTACTGTTAACTTCTGCATGAGACTTTATATTCAGCAGACTTTGTCAGATAACTCTGCAAGCTTGATGATACCTGTAATCCTGAATTCACATTCTGATAGTGGCCATTTTACCTGGACCATGGTTTAAGCATGACCAAACCAGCCAGATAACCCGTACTCACACAATACAATATTGGCTGCTCTGCCTCTCAACTCTACCACTGGCAGTTATGAATATTATGATTCTCCTTTTCACAGATTACTGAATACAGATTACTCCTGCCATTTCAGATCAAACAATGCTTAGAACAACCAATTGAACATGTCAGTAGGCTCATTAGTGAACCGTGTCCCTGTTAATGAGTCAAACAAAATGGTAGATCTAATTTTTGACCTCAGTAAAAAGGTTTCAAGAATGATGCTGTTAGCATGGTGTCAGACGTGAATGTAAGGGGGGAAAAAGGTGTTAACTTCAAGAAAACCAATTAAGGTGTTTTTTACTGGTCAATAAATTTACATGTCTTCATATCAGAAGTGTCCAATCTTTGATTTATTATAAGGGAGGACAGAGGATGAAAGTGACCAATTTTTACCCGAACTGCCAAGTACCTAAGTCAGTACTCTAGTATAAACATAAGATGATAGAAGATTCTAGACATTTTATTTCTTCAAATATTTACGTTGGATTCTGCTTACATTAATACAATACCCTTTTCATTTTGTGGCCCCGATATTTGGAATAATCTCCCTAAGACAATTCGTGAGACGAAAGAAAATTCAAAATTCAAATCACTCCTGAAAACACATTTATTTGAAAATGCCTACTCATAATGCTGTAATTTTGCTTATTTCTTTTATGCGCATAGAGCATGAAATGTTTCATGAATATGCGCTATACAAGTGCTATTTATTATTATTATTATTATTATACCTTGGACTCCTAATCCTGGTACAAAAACCTCAGTATCAACCATCCTTATTGGCAAATCCACATTATCTTGATTTTTTGACTTCTTTGACACACTTCTGACCAAGCGGAATCCGCAATGCTGGAAAAAGTGACGTCTAAAAGCAGATCTTACAAAGCGGGAAGCATAGGCTCCGGTTGAGATCCAAGAACCACCCTGGAGATGAAAAAAATAATGGTGCATGTGTAATAATAAATATAATCTGCTAGCTTAGAGTCATACAATTCAAATTTCTTAAATAAAAATCAATAAATATAATGCAAACTTTTTGAAAAATAAACCTGCCATCAACAATTGCCTATAGATCTACTATACTCCTTGCCACAACAAATGAAAAACAAAGTGCAATTTCATAACCTGGCATTGGCTGCTGAAAAAGGAAACTTCCAGCAGGTTGGGGATCAGTAAAGTAAAGTAAAGTTTAAGCATAAATTAAAAAAGGTTAGAGTTGATTTTTATATCTTAGCCATAGAATTCAAGTTTCTTAAATAACAAGCACACTCCAAACTTTTCTGAATCTATTTTCTGAATTTATGAACAAAAATGCAGTGCTAAAACTTTATGATTAATTCCAATACAATATCTTGCAAATATAAAAATAAAATCAATTTATCAAAATCAAAGTGAACAAATTTTGTAAATAACTTAAAATATACTTGGTGTCAAATTAAACTGGCCAGTATTATAACTCTAATATTTTGTGAACGGCTGAATCAATTTAATTGCGCTATACACCATTGGAAAAGCAATTGAATTTGATATAAACTACGTTGAAATCAATGTGATACCATTTTTCTCTTATAAGCCATGACTTTCTAAAGAATTAGACACAAAAAAGTGTACCTCACGAGTATCATGACTTACGTTTTGCTCCTTTCATCTTGTTTTGCCTTTCTTTTTTCTTTCTTTTTTTTTTTCAATTTT
>JASKDV010187198.1:0-11924 GCA_032466395.1 Aegires albopunctatus
TCTAACGATGTGAGCCGACGTGTTTGGGTTTTCTTACGTTAATTTTGGATGTGTGTGTTCCTTGTATTTGTGCCTTCTACAAAGGTTTATAAAAAAAAAAAAAAAAAATCTGTCATATAATAATTATGTTTCATTAACCTTTATAATACCAGCTGCTTTAGCAACCACAAAAACTGACTAAGACTAAACACTACTAATAATTTTGATAAGAACATGATATGATTGTCTTAAGGAAATTCATTGTTTTGTGATTATTGCCAAAAATGAAAAAAAAACCCAACCCATTTAAAAGATATAATGATAAAAAGCTTTGTTCTCTATTATTGAGTAGTAGACAGCTTAAATAGTACAAAAGAAAATGTGAGTGTACCATTCATTTATTTTGGAGGCGTAGAATTCCAAAATAATTTTATATATCGTATCCATTGTAATCACTATACACATCACTTCAAAGATCTTCATGAAACAGCTGAGTAGCTAAGACTTCACCAGTCACGATGGTTTGACACCCAATCGAGGCAAACTTTTTCTCTGAGGTTCCATTGACAACTTGGCTGTCTGAGACAGAGGCTGATTCTTTTTTCGGAGACCTGGGGCTGTCGAGTAGGACAGAGCGATTCATATACTGTCTCTCAGCTACCATGGATACCTGAGGGAAAATTTCACTCTCATCATCACTGAAATTTAAGTCATCCACATCCTTCATACCTGCAAGCTCCACATGTTGGAAATTCCAGACTGGCACTACACCAGCACCGCTTGGTGCTGCATCCTGAAATGAATACTTAACTCCGCCTATATTGAGAGGTGTGGCATTGGAGAGTGTGCTGTCATCTAGGTCTGGATAAATCTTCTTTATTTCATCATTCATATCTCCTAATGGTGTTTGCGGCTCTCTTTGGATCCCATCAATTGGCAGATCAAGTTTTGCCGCTACTTTTTCTATGAGCTCCTCAATAGATTCATCTTCTTTCCACACTTTAGTTGCTCTCCATCTTGCCCTACTTCCTTTCGGGGCAGGGATTGCATCAAAAAACACCCAATCTCCAATTTTTAACAGCTTGTTCAAATCATCAATATTTTTCCCGAAAATGGTGCGATCAATGAAGACATGTTCATGCATGCCAAGATCAATGATGCCCCACAGTTTGGCAATATGGAAGATCTGACCTTTTCTGCCACTTACTGCGGGCTTGGTTTGAACATGAGGTCTGCTTCCTGTGATGATAACATTTAGGCGGGTGTTTTTTATAACAGAAACCACTTCATCCTCACCTATAGTAAAAATATTATCATGGGTAGAAACAAATTGATGTAGTTCTGGCTTGCTCCAACCAATGGTATTGCGTAGACTTTCAGGGGCTTGGCTGAAATGACCAGATAAACTATTAACTTTCATATCTCCTTTCTTTTGAATAATATTTTTGATGAACATGACAGCTTTGTATTCATTAGCTGTCATGGTAACTGGACCAGCTTTAGTTGATACTTGTGGGGCAGGTGCTGGAGCTATAGTAACAGTCCTGCCACCACTCACCGGACGAACAGATTCGATGACGTCTTGGGATTTAGGACGTCGTTTTATTTTTGGCGTAGTAGGTGGCAACACAGGTGGCTCTGACAAATTGTCACTGTCAGCTGCGTTGCAACGGATGTTATCCTTCAAGCACACGTTATCATCACGGACTTCGAAAATGAGTGGATGTTTGAGCAAAAATGCTAGGAACTCATTTTGGGGTCCAACACATTCTCTTATTTCAGGTAAAGCTTGGGATAGGTGTCCTGCCAGACTCTTCACTGGTATCCACTTGTCTCCCTTTTTCAAAATTTTCGCACGAAAAAACTGGACAGCCTCTGTTTCCATGGAAACATCTGGGAGACAAGAGTGACTAGAAGACGAGGCAGGACTAGACTCACGAAAGCTCCCCCCAAGGGCAGTACCATCGTTCAGGCTGACGAGGTTGCCATTAACCGAGAAGAGGGAGGGATATTTCAAAAGGAACTTCTTGAGGCCTGCTTCATTGCTACCGGCACTTTGACGCATCTCAGATGTAAAATTACGACTGCCAAATCGTCCAGCCAGCTGACTGATGCTCATTGGAGCATTGCTGTACATGAGAATCTCCAGAAAGTACAACATAGCTTTGTGACCTGGATCATCTGCCATCTTGACCAATGTAAACTTTCTAAAATCTATTTCCTTCTAATGCGAAAATGGGTACAAAAAATTAGATAGGCGTAACTCTAGATGGTGATGAGCTAGTTAGATGAGATGCAACGGCCTCCTTAATTTCATGTAATGAGCAGGAAGTATACTTTTGACATGTGAAACCATAGTTTCTTCCTCCACCTGAAATTGAAAGATATAAGATTAAAATGATAAAAAGAGAGGAATAAAAGTGTCTACATATCTATCTATTCATTTAAACACTGCCCAATCTAGCAAAGCAGAACTTTTATATATTTCATTCAAACTTTGAAGTGTCTATCCCTGACTATTTGGGTTTTGGGAAGAAAATATTTTCAGAAGTGGCTATCAATCTTGAAAGAAAACAACATAAAAGGGAAAGAGGAAGGGGGTGGGGGAGGATCTATGGTAGTGATGGCCAGCCTATGACACGCTGCTGACATGCCACGGGTTTTTAGGTGGCACGCCAGGGATTTTGACACTACACATTATATTATTTCATGTAAACGCCAGATCCGCTGATTATGATACAAGGCTTATTCCTAGGAAGAACGCTTGCGTGATGAGATCTCCGATTTGTAGCCTTATTATGAGATGGTTGATCTGTAATATGTGATTCATCGGATCCAGACTGCGAAATTCTGAAAGTATGGAATTCCATCCCTGAAGATTTTGGTGCTCTAAAAACTCTTGCAAAAGCCATCCAAACTTTATTCTCATCAACCTATGCATGTGAAGCTTTGTCCTCCGCATTGAATAACATCAAATCCAAGAAGAGAAATAGAATGATATGAGTGAGGCTTGTGTGGCATTGAAATGCACACATTATGATATTCCCATTGACCAATTGTCTTCTGGAACTCAGCAACAAAAATGTCACTGAATTTCAGGTAAGCTTTCATTTTCATTATTATTTTGTTTGATTGCAGTTGTTAATTATAAATTTACATTCTTACTGTTCATAGGAGTAGCTAGAAAATGAAGAAGATACAGTTGGTTTCGTAAGCATATAATATATATATATATATATATGTAAAAATGCCAGGGGCAGAAATTTCGAACATTTGAGGATTGAACATTGATCTATTCGCATAGAAAATACAATAGTTTTGTGCAAATATTTTTTTCATTACTGTGTACATGTACCCACTACAAACCACAATCCGTCCCCTCTCATCTTAGCTCCATTCTACCTTTCGTCAGAATGAGGCAGGGAGATAGTATGGGGCATATTTTCCTAATAGGCCATGGTAGTGGTAGGAATTTAATTTTGAATTTTGCCAGGGTGGCGGCCGGAATGGCCTGCTATTATCGATTTTCAACCCCCGAGGGTTTTTTTACATGCGCAAAGGCACACATGTTATATATATATATATAATATATATATATATCAATGGTCTCAGGCACAAACCAGCTAACTCAGGACATCCCAAAAAAATGTTTTTTTTGCTTTGTTTTAACTGATTCTACCCACAGCACGAGATAAATCCAGCGGCTTGGCCTACTTTCGTGGACAACGCACAAGTTTACTCGTACACAGCGCAGCACGTGACTGGACCAAACACAAGTATACTCGGATTCTCACTGAATGTTATTGTCGGATCTAGAACTCTTTAATTTAGTAAAAATTTGAAAAGTACCATGTCACATGACCTCTACTATACTGACCTCATACGACAAAAGGAGGAATATCGCTATACTTCATCAATGACATTCGTCCTTTTGTAGCATATATAAGGGCACTATGGTGCCCCTTTTCTAATCTAGCGTTTTAGCAGTTTTCGAATTTTGTAAATTTTATCGTTTTTCTTCACAGACTTGGGATTGCCATTCATTGCGTTACAGTGTTTTGTTGTTTTTTTTTCTTACTGTCTTCCTTTGTGGCTGGTGTCCGTTTTTGACTTTTGGCCGAGGATTTCTGCGATTTTTGTTCTCAACTGGCAAAAATTATTTCAGTATATAAGCCGGCTTAGTTCAGATTAAACGGTCTATTTATATAGAAAAAATTATGATTTTAAAAAAGTTTCAGTGAAACCGGAATTTCAGTATATATTTTATCCGATTTCAGTATTATAACTGGGTTCAACTGCATTGCGATGGCGAGTTGCTCATGTAATATTAGCGCTCAGGATGTTATCAGGGAGATCTACATAATATATGGACTCTGATGGTGATTCAATGGAGACCATTTATCAGAGAATGCATCACATTTTGACGAATCTAGATCTAGATCTAGTTCAACTGAGCCAGAGTCCGAAATTTTTATTTTCGTAATTATTATTGCTGTGGCGTACTTTACTTTATTTTTTTTGCCTTCGAAGAACATCATACACTGGTGTATTATTATATTAATATTACTTTTAATTGTAAAATGATAGATTTTGTGGAGAATCCTCAATTTATATAGGCCTATATATATATAAAACTTGTCAGAAAATATAATTGATTATCATGTAAAATAAGGAAGTTTGGATTGTTTGTTCTTGAGAGGTCCAAAAACATAAACACAGGACAGGACAGCTGGTCCAGGGTATGTGGTCACTACCTGCACAGCTGCTCTGGTCAGTGACCTAGAAAACCGCTGTGCAGGGCTGGGATAGATTAAATTAAAGTAAATTTGGTTGTGCATCACCTCTTAAAATATCAAGACTTATAAACCAATAGAAATATATGCATATATGTATAGTTATGTAATCAAAACCTCTATATTTATGTCTTTTCAATTCCATTTTCCTTCCAGTCTTTTCTTTCTCCAGTAAAATTTAAGTTTCTGGACTTAAATGGTTTGTGCCTGAGGCCATATATATGTAATATTTATTAGAATATATCCAAAGAGATATCTACAGTATATATAGTGAAGAGTGTCTTCGCCAAAAAAAAATAATAGCTCTCAGGTCCTTCTATACAGGACCGTAAAAATAGCCCCAAAGACCGTCTTTATAAGACCGTAAAAATAGCCCTGAGAACTTGAACCTTCTTTACGGGACCGTAAAAATAACCACTGTTATAGATCTAGATTCTAGATCTAATTATTTAATGAAAATAAATTCATAAATATTTGAATGTAAAAATGTAACATTCCCAGTTGAACATTGTGAACTTATTTTTTATTATGAACATTGTGAACTGGGCCACTGATGTAGGCTACTGCTATCACTGCTATCAAGATTCCTGATGTTCAATCATGCATAGCAAGCTAGAGTGCTTGCGTACCATAGCGTACGGCTTACGGTATCGTACACCGTCGACTATTTCGTTGTTTTATGCATGTTTTTATGCGATTCTCGGCGCGAATTTTAGCGTGCCTCTGCACTCCAACCTTTTGCCGGTCTTGTCACACCATTTGCAGACCTTTCAACCAAATATATTGTCCACGAATTCGGAAAAATCAACTTGAATCGACCAGGTAAGTCGAAATGGCCGCCATTTTATATTTTTCTAAGCGGAGGTAACTTCCCATTTAAGCTCTTAGAATAGTGTGTAATGGGTTATTTTTAGTTATATGCCAGGAAACAACCAATGAGTAATGGGTTATTAATAGTAGGAGCAAGTTTCCTCCAAAATATGAGCGGGTCTCCCTGTACGATACTGTACGATATGATCCACCTAATTTTTCTTGTATGATTCATATCGTACACTATTGTACAGATTAAAATATTAGATATTTTATTTCTGTTTTCTTTATTTTGAGTATTTTTGTTGTTGTTGTTTTAGATAGGCTTAATGGAGACCTAGATCTATATTTTGTGACAAAAACAGAATGGAAGTAGATCTATTATAAATATTTACATTGATAAAATAAAATATTTACTTTGATACAAAAAAAAAATTCCTGTATCATTCACATCGTACACTATTGTACAGATTAAAGTATTAGAAATATTATTTCTAATTGTCCTGTTTTCTTTACTTTGAATATTTTTTTCTGTTTTAGAAAGATAGGCTTGATGGAGACCTATATTTTGTGACAAAAACAGAATGGAAGTATATTATTATAAATGTTTACATTGATAAAATATGCTGATAATGATAATTGGTAAGTTATTAATAATGATCTAATATTACATTGTTCTTTTTCCTTCAGAACAATGGGTCCAAAAAGACTTAACTACTCAGAGGAGACTCTCCAAATCGCCTGCCACTCTGTCCGTGAGGGACACAAAAGCCTCAGAGAGGCTGCAAGGCTCCATGGCGTACCTCATACAACTATAAGAGACCGCCTGAATGGAAAGCAATCTATCCGAAGGGTGGGTTTCTATTTCTTCTACCAAGAAAATAACATGTTTATTTAGATTATTAATATAAATATATATTTATTTTTTTTTTCAAAATTTAATTTCGATTCTTAAGTAAATTCTGGATATGAATATTACATTATGTGTTCAGCCACCATGCTCATTTTTTTTGTTATGTCCATTCTATCTTTTTCAGCAACAGAGAACTGTTTTGCCGACAGCAGTAGAGCACCGTGTTGTTGATTGGATCAAGGAGTCGGCCCGACGTGGCATTGGAAAGACGAAAGATCAAGTCCTTGTGACCATTCAAGGTGTCCTCAATGACAGAAAGGAAAAGACGCCCTTCAAAGACAATCGACCAGGACGGACATGGTTTGACGGTTTTATGGCACGACATAAAGACGAACTGAGCATTAGAAAACCGCAGGCTTTGGGGGCTCAGAGAGCCGCTGTGACGGAGGGAAAGATTAGAGGCTGGTTTGATCAGGCTTACAAAGACATTTGTGAAGTAGATCCCCATGTTTTGGATGACCCTGAGAGGATATTTAATTGTGATGAAACTGGGTTTCAACTGGGAGGTGGCATAGGAAAGGTAATAGCTCCCAAAAATGACAAACGTATTTATCAAGTGACACATGACACACACAAGCAAGTCACTGTCTTGGCATGTGGGAGTGCCGCAGGACATGTCCTTAAACCTCTGATTGTGTTTCCTGGTCAGCGTTTTGGCTATGATCCGCTGGCTGGGTTTCCAGAGGCACATTTCTCACGCTCAGGGAATGGTTGGATTGACACCGAGATTTTCCAATCATGGTTCAAGACTGCGTTTGTACCTGAAGTGGACCACCTCAAGAAGCCTGTGTTGCTTTTTGTGGATGGCCACAAAACGCACTTGAGCCTCCAGGTAAGTGAGCTCTGCAGGGAACACAATATCATTCTCTATCAGCTGCCTAGCCATTCCAGTCATATTGTACAACCCCTTGATTTGACCACCTTTAAAAATTTAAAACAAGCCTGGAGGGAGGAAGTGATGAATTATCAGGAAGAGATGTCGGATACACTATCCAAGCGAGATTTCGCAAAAGTTTTAAAGAGGGCCTGGCAGCGTGGTATACAGAAGGATGTTGTGATTGGTGGGTTCAAAGGGGCAGGTATCTTCCCCTGGGATCCAAGCCATGTTGACCTGACAAAATTAGGACCGTCAAGACTTTTTACTACGACGATGACACCATCGACAAACCAGACAGCAGTCCCTGCAGATGCAATTATACCTGAGCAAGAGACAGTGATGTTGCCAACAAATGATACAGACATGATAGCGATAGTGACAAATGACGGAGACGCCCCACCAGTGACGACATCGTTGTTGGAAGAAGAAAGAACGACATTGACATCAGACACAGTGAATACAGAATTGACAGGACAAACTGAGAGGACAAAGACTGCACAAGAAAAAGATTTGACGCAGACAACAGAAACCAGTGACTTATTGACAGATGACCTTATTTTTATTACTGATTCCAATGCCATCATCCCCCTCTCGCCAAATATTTCCCCCTCCACTTCCCCTTATCCCAGTGCTTTACCTGATCTACCAGCCTCGCCTCCCGCAATTCAAGAATGCGCTCCGACCCAACACACCGCTTGCTCTTTTGAGCATTCTTACTCTAAACTGCCTCTTTCACTGACAGAAGGACTAGACAGACTGCTTGACATAGTATCATTGTTAGGAAATGAAAAACTTATAAATTATAGGACATTGTATGACATTAGGAGACCAACAACTGACCCATTAGAACAACAATTTTTTGATCTGTATACAAAGTTAAAGACAGCGCTCAAAGACAAAGAGCGTGACAACATACTTGAGGACAATGAAGGCGACAAGACACCTGCAATGAATAGGACATTTGACAACTTGCCACTGCCATCACGCTGGGGAAAGAAAAAGCAAGGTGTCAGCCGAGCAATATTTGAGCCACCAAAGATGGTGAGCTCATCAGCTTTCCGCACTTACCTGGTGGAAACTGAAAAAACAAAGAAAGAGAAGGTGGAAGAGAAGGTGAGGAAAAAGCAGGAAAGAGAACAAAAAAGATTAAAGGTTCTTGAGGCAAAGGAAAAAAGGAAAGAAGAGAGGATTAAGAGACAAAAAGAAAGGGAACAAAAGGCATTAGAAAAAAAACAAATGCTAAATAAGAAAAAAGAAATTAAAAAATCAAAAGGCAAGAGAAGACCAACAAAGCAAAAAGTTGCCCTTGACTTCGACAAAGACCATTCATCTGACAATGCCAGCACGACTACGTCTAAATGTGTAGAGAGTGACATTAATGACATTGACGATGTGGAATTACAACTGTTAGACAAAAATTTGTGCTGTGGATGTTTAGGAGTTAAGGACAAAGATTATGTTGATTGGGTTGGATGCGAATGCGGCAGATGGTATCATGTACAGTGTAGCAATGATGAAAGTTTTTGTAAAAAGAGTATTGATGAAATTCAGAAAATGGCCTATATATGCTCATATTGTAAAAAATAGAATATGATTTGTGTACTGTATCAATTTTAATAAATATATTTTATGTTTCACATAGAATGTGTGTATTCAATTTTATAATGCATTTTTGGTCAATATTGTACAATATAATACTAAATAAATAAATAATCATTTGTTTTTTTCTTACCATAATATGAAAGACTCTCTATCTTATTATTATATTCTACATCAAGGAAAAAGTGTTATTGTTTCAATAGAAGTCTTTAATTTTAATAATACTATGGATGTTTGAATGGAATTTGTCATGTCATTTCACCTCTCAGTGTAATAATTAATTGTACAGCTAATTATAGAAAATATTACCAGAATACCACTGTAATATTAATACTATACTATAATACTAGTGTTAATAATACCACACAAATGACACACAAAGCTCATTCACCAAATAATGTCTTAATTATTATGTCAATATGATGTGTACGATCTCATATGCACCCCTGTACGATCTCATACGCACTGTACGATATGGTACTCATTTTGAAAAATTACAAACTTTTTAACATCGTACACTATCATACAAACAAAAAACATCGTACAGCCTTGGAGGCTAGGTCATATCGTACAAGAAAGATAACTCTTAAAATTCAAACCCATGCAGCCTCATTCTGAAATCACCGGAAGGCACAGATTAATATTTTCACAGTGACAAACCCTTAGTGTACGGTATGGTACGCAAGCACTCTAGATCTAGATCTAGAATCTAGATCTAGAATCTAGATCTAGATCTATATCTAGAGAATCTAGATATCTAGATGATCTAGATCTAAAATCTAGATCTATATATCTAGATCTAGATCTAGATCTATATCTAGATTTAGATCTAGTCTGTACCTAGAGATCTAGATCTAGATCTAATCTAGATCTAGATCTAGATATCTGATTCTAGATCTAGATATCTAGATCTATATATATCTAGATTTAGATTCTAGATCTAGAATCTATAGTCAGTGTACCCCCAGTGACACGGTGCGTCCAGTGACACAGAGCCACAAGATCTAATGCAAAAACACCAATCCTGATTTGACCATGTCTAAACTGAAGATTCATGTAAATTAAGCTCAATGATCATAAGTGTCATAATAAAAGTGAGCTGAAAATTAGGCTCTGTGTCACTGGAAGTACTGTGACACTGTGTCATGGGGGTACATTCACATTCTAGATCTAGATTCTAGATCTAGATTCTAGATCCAATGAAATCTGTGTTTTTGTTAGTGTTAGATTTAGAATCTAGGTCTAGATTTACTAAGTCTCAACAAATCAAATCTGACTTTGCTTCACCGATCAGGGAGCAGGCAATTGCACTGTTGTAGTTAGGGTATGATCAAAGATGAAATAAATAAAAAGGGTTAATTGTTGTATTTTTGGTGTATAGAGCCTGTAGGCCTAAAATTGACTAGATTTAGATCTAAATGTAGATTCTAGGTATAAAAGTACACTATTTCTCTCCTTAACTCTCCTTGATCTAGATTCTCTATGCCATGCAGTGTAGCTTAGCCAGAGCACATCAATACCCAGGTGCAACAATTCGACAAGTGCCATTTTGCAACCTAGAGTTTGTCAATTTATTGCTCACAGGTATTGAGATATATTTTATAATATATATATATAGATTCTATATTATCTAAATCAAGAGGCATGCTAGATCTAGTCATTTTAATTTATGTACTCTTTACTTTGCTTGGCCCCAACTCCACACACACACCCCCTTCCCCACTCTCTCTCTCTCTCTCTCTCTCTCTCTCTCTCTCTCTCTCTCTCTCTCTCTATCTCTCTCTCTCTCTCTCTTTCACTCTCTCTCACTCTTTCTCTTTCTCTTTCTCGACGAACACAGCTGAACGGTGTTAAAAGGAACAGGCTAGGTCTAAATTATTGGAAATGGCTCTTCCTTCAGCGGAATTGTGTAAGTGAAATCTGTCTTCATAAACTTTGTATGTTGTCTATGATCTAGACCAAGAGATCAATAGATCTAGATGTATTCAAAGTATCCCCACTATTATTTTTCACTATTTTAGATCTAATTTCTAATCCAGAAGGCTCAGTAGTCGGTATATTCAAATTCAAGAGGAACTATGAACTGCCGTAAATCAGAACATGTGACCTGTCGTAAAACACCAGAAGCAGATGTCATTTATTACATCATAATTTTTAAAAAGATTTTATCCGACCAGATTTGGGAGATATAATGACAATTCAATATGTGAAAATCCCAAAGCTGCCCATTCGGTGGTTTCTGAGGAGATCGATGACATGTGTGTACCCTGTCCTCTTTTATAGATATATAAGATACTTTGACTGAATTATTCACCTCAATATTATTTCATTATATTTGGTTATTTTCTCTTCTTCCAGATGGCAATAACATTGCAATGAGATCATCGGATCCGCATTCGTCATTGATTTTTCTTTTACTTCCGGCATCCATTTATGTGACATTGACCTTGACATAATGTATCTAAAGTTATCCTCCACTTTCGACATCCTAACTTTGGCGGGAAACGGCGCTCAGGAAGCAATGACAAATGAAGACAAAGAGAAGACAATTTGTCTGACTAAAAGCAATTATCTTATCTTTATCTATTTATTTATTTACTTGTTTACATTTAGATGTTTCAAAACTAACTTTAACGGTCTATGTATGTGTCTATACTTAGCTACAAATGATGTTCCCCGTATTGACTAGTTCAGAACGAACCGTCTCGTCTGTGTTAAGTACAACAACCTGTACCCAATTAGAGGATGAATTGGAGGATGAATTGGAGGATGAATTGGAGGATGAATTGGAGGATGAAATGGAGGATGAATTGGAGGATGAATTGGAGGATGAATTGGAAGATGAATTGGAGGATTAATTGGAGGATGAATTGGAAGATGAATTGGAGGATGAATTGGAGGATGAATTGGAGGATGAATTGGAGGATGAATTGGAGGATGAATTGGAGGATGA
>JASKDV010187208.1:0-11921 GCA_032466395.1 Aegires albopunctatus
AGATGGAGAAAAATAAAATTCTCTTTGGCATGGTCTTTTTACCCATACGACAGGAATGAGAGGCGATAATGATATGTGTATGTGTATTATTTTTACATGTTACATACATGTATGTACTGGTATTTAACGATACAGCATATTTCATAGAATCAGATATTTAGTGATACATGGAGCTGAGTCTGCCCAAGGACTCATGACGATAATATACATGTACTAGTACTACTCGAATCTTTCTAAAAATGCAACAGTTGTGTCAGCTCGTGAGCAGGTGCATTGTGTCAGGAATATGTTTCTATTTCTATAGACGTGATCCCAGAAGAATGGGACATTATGAAACAACATTGCCTCTGGTGTAGATTTCTGATGCAAGTCAATGCTGAATGTGCACCAGCCGTCTTCCCTACCCCTACGATTCCATGACAAACCATAACACACCAACAACAGAACCATATCCCCGATTGACACATTGACAGTACATGAAGAAAGTCAACATTTAATTGTCTGTTTCACTGTCGGTATCTAACGCCATAATGCACTGCATTGTCTGAAGGCGTTTCTTTAATTCAATTGACGATGCCTAATGAAACAGCCATAGTGCATGTACTCTGTTATAAATTCTAACATGTAATATCATCATTGAAAAGGATTTGAATCATCACCTTTCTAAAAATATGTAGTACCATTGATACACGGTATAATATTATTATTATTATTAACTTCAGATTTCATTGCCGTCGTAATAGTAAAAATAGAAACAAAATATAAAATTACTTTTGAATACGAACGAGCCTATGATGATAATATAATATATTATTAATAAGTAGAAGTACAATGTAATTGTAATAGATCCACATGTACTTTAAATGTATATAATTTATAATGACATGTGTGCAGGCCTAATGCTGTAAACTTTCAGTCTTGTCAATGTCACTCTAGGTTTACTATTAAAAACATGTACATGCAATTTTTTTTATTCAGTATACTACACACATCTAAATCAGCATAGTTTTGAATACACCCCAGGGAAAAGAAATCACACACTATAGTAACCAGTTTAAACTGAAATTCAAGAGACTTGCCTTTATTGTGAAACAAAATTGCAAGCCACAGTAGACCATAAGTTATAATTTCCTCATGGCTTTCTCTCTCCTCACATACATGTACTTAGAAAGTGTTAGTTTTATGGATGACATTGACATAAATATCTCATATCCCCCTCACATTGATATCTATGTATCCCTAAGGCTGCCCAACCAGTTGATATCAATATACGGCTTCCTTACTCAACGTTTCATTCTAAAAGTAAAAGACAGCGAGGAAACGAAAATCATGATGCTATATTGGCTAAACATCAACTTATTTTTCCTCCTCTTATCACGATTCTAGTACTTTTTACGTTAATGAACATGGCGATGAGGATGATTATTAATATTATCATTATTGATATGATGCTGCTTTGATCAACAAGTTATAATAAACTTATTTACTTTCATGAATTTGGAATATAACTCTTTTAACTTCTTTTCCATTTCAATAAATCGCATAACTACATGTTTGGTACTTTTCAGCTTAAGTAAAAAATATGAAATTTTGACTTATGTTGTGAACTTTTTCTGAACATCGCGATAAAAAACGAAAGAAGCCGAGGCAAAATCCTAAGACTAAGACCATATATAGCGTCAAAAAAGAAGGAAAGGTGATAGATTTATCACAGAAACTGGGGACCTGCCAGCACTTTTCCACTTGCCTTATTAAATTGTTTCGTACTCAATCCTTCAGATTTTATGTGAGGAGACGAAAAGAATACATATTAACTGGATGGGCCCCATAAGGAACAGTGGGCTTTCTTTCTTTTTCGCGTGCTAACTCATAGCCCTAACTGCGCGATGGGTGAATAAATTGAATGTTGCGCTAATTATCCTTCGCAGACTTTCACCACACAGCCAACCCCTGGCCTTGATGAAAGGCTAGAGCCCATAAACTGACCACAACAGTGTAGAAGTAGATCTAGGCCAAAAGCATTGCAAACTTTCAGTTTTTCATGAGTTCTGATTGGTCATGGAGGACAGCCAAAGTCAAATGTTTTTGGTCTAACCATGCAAAGCAAGACACCCGATGCTATCGGTCTACTATTTGCGAGGTATTACAGTATAAAAAAAATGAAACCTTTTATTTCTTTTTGACTTAGCCATTATTTTGCTTTAACAGGTTTCTACTGTAGTTGTTGTATTAGCCTGTTTGATGAAGAAAACTAATGTAAGGTGACAGTTTTTGAAGAATTTACAAGATACATACAGCAAGGCATAACCCCTGAAATAACCGATCACAGTTGATTGACATTGTAATGGAATCATGGTACTGTGTTGATGGAACATTACAACAACATGCAATGATGATACAAAAAAGAAGAAAACCAAAATGTTTTTTTTAAACTCATTTATTTCCACTTCATCATTTACTTCAGAGGAATAAATCTTGAAGAGTGAGTGGCACCAATACCGGGGCGACCGTGCTTCACAGGCTTGTATGTGATGGAAAATTCTCCAAGGTAATGACCAACCATCTCAGGCTGAAAAGAAAATGATCAATATAAATATTTAAATAAAGCAAAACTAATTTTATAGTGTAGGTCTACTGTGACCACAAGACAAATAGTGCAAAATGTTAAACATACACATAAAAAAGAGAAGAATTATGCAAGTTTGAACACAAATAGTATTAGTTCGCTTTAAATTAAGTCTCTTCTAAACTAAGCATCCTATTTGTTTCACTCTTGTCACTCATTTCAGACCTTTCAAGCAAAAACAATAATAAAATCCACCGGTATCAATCCTACAGTTCAGGTACAGGAACATCTGATCACTGTAAATATCTGCCAACGAACACTGACAGTGCAGACCTCCCTAGTTAGAAATTCGAAATTCTGTAATGAGGCAGCTACTTCGCAAAAAAATTAATATAATGGTTGCATAAATAATGAAAGTTGTTTTAAATTTCTAAAGATTCTAGGCCTAAATGGAGATCTGGATGTCTAAACTATGGCATCTTGAATGTTGACTTGATGGAAACAAGTCTATTTTTTAAAGTAGATACAAAGTGATCCTATGGTCAGATTTTATTTATATCAAAAATCTCTATTTTATCGACAACTTTTGTAATTCTGTAATGGTTACAGATTTTCTGTAATATTAGGGAGGTCTGACAGTGCCGGAAAACACAAAAAAGGAGAAAAGAGCAACCAAAAAACAAAACAATAACACACAACCAAATGAGCCTGGAGGCGCAAACTCGCGGAATGCACAACTAGCTAATAGAATGGTTCCGCGAAAGGAACCTCTGTAAATGGGACTGGCGCAAAGCTAAAGACAGCCACAAGGGTCCATCTAGCATCTTTGATCTTCTGCACATGACCAAGGTAGAATGACTGATTTCAGTTTAAATCACATCCTTACAGGACCCTTCACGCATTCGGTGTAGATGATACCTGCAAGGGCGTGCACAACTAATTTGCATATCATCAGAAAATTCTCTTTGGCGGTCAGTCTCAACCAAAAACTAAAAATCTGGGTTAAATGTGTTAACAACCGAGTTTGAGTTTAACAAATGTATTTACATATGGCCACAGGTGCTTTAAAAATATAAATGCAAATCTTATGAAATTTTAAAGATAAGGACAAGCATACCTTTATTTCTACTTGGTTAAAGGTTTTCCCATTATAAACACCAACAACAGAACCAATCATTTCGGGGACAACAATCATGTCACGAAGATGTGTTTTAACAACCTGAAAATAAGAAGAAGACATGATCAACAAGATTAAATAAAATACTAATAGCACAAGTTAAATCTACATCTACATTACAGTCCCATATACATTTGTAATTATTGGAACGTGTCTGTGGCTGCCAAATGATATACATTGAGGACTATTTAAGGTCTTAACTAAGTTGAACAAAATTTAAGGACACGTTTGAATAACAGACACTCAGAAGTAAACCCATACCAGAAACACCCCACTGGACAACTCTACAACAAAGAAAAGGACAGTGCCTAATAACGATGTACAAGATCACACCCAACATAATAGACAACCCTGCAGAAACTATCGGCAGT
This sequence comes from Aegires albopunctatus, assembly GCA_032466395.1. Lineage (NCBI taxonomy): Eukaryota > Metazoa > Mollusca > Gastropoda > Nudibranchia > Aegiretidae > Aegires > Aegires albopunctatus. The sequence goes on from JASKDV010187208.1 coordinate 4,115, forward strand.
AAACTTATTTGACTCCCAAGTTATGTCTTGACATAGCTACACAAGCACCATGGGTCAAAGCGAGCAAGGCGCAGCTAACCTGAAAATTTAAAGCCAGAGCACCGAAAAACCTGCAAGTGTATCAACCTTCACAAGACAATGATTATACCATACCATTTTTAAAAATTGTATGTATGTGTCATGTTAATATGCATTTGATAGTTACGCCTAGAGCAATGGTTCCCAACCTGGGTTCAGATCCAGATATTTGACATTTAGGAAACAAATAATGATGAATACATGACTGACTTAAGATTACCTCAGGCTTCTCGTGAAGAGCAGCTTCTTTTTTGGCTCTGCGGAGTCTTTTAATCAGAGCAAGTGGTTTGCGCTTCAGTCCACGTGTTAATCGACGACGAGCACGGCATGTAAAAAGATCTGCTAGCTGATCCCTAAAAGAAGAGAAAAACACATATTTGTTTCAAAAATAAGCCCTCTAATTTATAGAATTAAGCTTAGTGAAGGAATTCCAAGTACAGTACAATAATATGAAATTCCTCTATTTTTATCCACATGTGGAAATTCATTTTACAATGGCACATATTAATCGCACATACACAATATTTCAATGACACTATTTATTATAATATCAAGATATCACAGCTTGTGCAAATATATGACATAATTGTGTTTTGATATAAAAATCAGTTTAAAAGAAGAAATAATGAGTAATAAAATTTATTTTTGGTAATGCAGCGTTTTCTGTGGAATCCGTCATATGTAGATCTAGATCTATGCATTAGTTGTGAGAGATTTTTTAGTCCTTGAAAATGTCATTTTCAAATTCCTGAAACAGTAAGAACCCTGGTTTAAATAAACCAAGCTATTCTGAGCTTTATGCCATTAATTCACAGGAAGTGTCGATTGCAACCGAGTGAGAAGGAGCTCTTTTGCTGAAGAAAGTAGCCTCTAAGAGTAAAACCATCTCACATTACTTCAAACCTCTCATTCAGTTACAAATCAAAACAGAAAGCAGAGAGGAGAAATCTAAGACTAAGAATCAAGATCCAAAACATACAGATCTAGAGCCCATGCACACCATTGTGACTATAGCTGTATATCACACACATTCATTAAGCCTTCGATCAATCGATGCGAGGTTCGAATATAAAATTTTTGTTATTAATATCCAGAGTCGTATTTGCAATAACTTCATGCATCACTCCTTCAACCTCGCAAAAATCGACTGCAGGTGAACATAATTGAACTATCGACTGGCACTACCTGCTTTCGACTTTCGAAAACCGGAAGTTTAGCTCTAAGGTAATCGTGTTTCTACTTCCGGTCTACTTTAATATATATTTTACTGCATACGTTCACTAGCCATTTTCACTAAACAAATGTCTTTTTATCGCAGTGACGCCGGTAAATAGAATAGGCTATTCTAATATGTCGGTACATATCAACTTAAATCTCTCTCTTCCTGTAAATACAGCATAGAGGCTACTATTCCAATATAATGCCAGTAGATTATGACTCTCTCCCCCGTATAAATGTACAGCACACTTTTCCAATATGCCGATACATATCGACTTAAATCTCGCTCTCTTTACGGCATACTATTCCACTATACCAGTAGATTATGACCCTCTCCCTCTCCCGTATAATTGTACAGCAAACTACATGTATTCCAATATGCCAGTACATCTCGACTTAAATCTCTCTCTCACACCACTTTTGTTATGCTTCATGATGGCGGTTTGACAGAAAATCAATAATCAAAGCAGTCTTATATTGATGTAGGCCTACATCTATTACTATTGTATAAAATTAGTGATACTTATTGAAATGCGTGTAGTCGTGTGCTGTAGGCCTAGTACTAGCAAGCTAGTACTTCACTGTATGTGAAGGTGTGTGCGTCTGTGTATGTATGTGTGTACAAAACAGAGAGAGAGAGAGAGAAAGTGAAAAAAAAGAAGAGAAAAGTTGGGAAAATACTACAATTATGAACCTTGTTCTCTAAACTGTTTATAAATCTTGGATTTGAATGGGAGAGGAGGTCAGCTGGAGAGAAAAAAGAGAGAGAGAGAGAGAGAGAGAGAGAGAGAGAGAGGAGGTAGCATTGGTCGCAAATGCCAACCGCGGTTCACTTAAAATTTAGTAGTGTTACTTGGGAAGCCAAGACTAGACTTTGTGTTGTGCTTATTTGATAAGCTCATGTATAATTTGAGAGATTGGCACCAATGACTGAAACTGTCGAGACGTAATATGAACTGCAATCTATTTTCCCATTAAAACCCCAGACGCCGGAGAATAGCCAACAATTGTATTTACCGGTGTTAGCCACTTGCTTTCATTAAGGGGGAAAGGTGCAAAGAACGCAATTATAAGAATCATAAAATGTCACTTCTGAAAACGTTTTTTCAGGAAGAAAAAAAATGGACCAAAATCAAGTGGTGGCAATGCTGGTGGACGCAAAGCGTGTGCATTGGAGATACCCATAGTTTGTTTCGTTATGATAATAGGCCTACCACCTTTTAAAATTATTTAGGCCTAAAGCATCTGACTTTTGGAAATTAGAGTGATGTACCTTGGCTTATGTCAGTTTCCACTGATCGAGGCAGCAATGCATGCCACTGACGGCTAGTAATGGGGAAGTGGACGCAATGGTGTACAAAAACTCTAGATAATCCCACTTCAGCACCGACGGAATTTACCACAGCCGATTACGATTACTGAGCAGTCCGGGAATCTGCCGCTGCGCCACTGTAGTATCGTTAACCTCATTGGCGAATCCCTATCTCTCGCCACGTGCGCCTGCCTATTTCGACTACCCTTTATTACTCCCGCTATAGCACCGATGTGCTTGTTTATATAGAAGGAAATAATAGACTCTAATAGAGCAGCGGTGCTAATCCGGGAGTAAGTAATACACTGCGAGATATCCCATGTCAATACGAACTACATGACGCGGCGGTGCTATTTCAGAGCGTATGAATCATGAATGAAAGCAATACGGATAGGCCTACCTTTTTGTTGTTTAATGTAATGATAGAGATCTAGGTCTACAAAATTGATCAGGCCCCCTCCCCCTGCAACAAGATGAAAGGACAAAATTGTCGTAATTCTAGTAATAGGGCAATTGAGAGGTATTCCATCACAATATAGACTTACCCCTTCTTCCATTTAACATAATTCAACCCCCCTGCAAGAAAACAAGACATTTATACTTTCGTGGTATAATTCAGATAGGCCTAGGCCTATAGATAATCAAGAAGAAATGGCACATGTCCTTTACTGAAAATCGTCGTCAGAATCAACATCCACGTTTTACCCGGTTCAAGAATTTCACATTTCAAACCATCCCCGCCAATTATTAGTAATAGAAGCATCATGAAAATCAAAATGGACAATAGAGACAGAAAGTGAGAAAAATAACGTTCCGTGAAGAAGTAGGCTATCGCAATACTAGTAGCACCGCTAGCAGTTAAGTAGCAGAGTTGAGAAGGCACTACGACTAGCACCGCAAGCAAATCGAGAGAGGGGGCAAGTGAGCTGAGAAGACCATGGCTGAGTGATGTATCGTCGTGAGCTGGGGAGTTTAGTATCGTCGTACATAAAATTTATCATATTATAATCAATACCAAAGCAGGATTATGCCGATCTATTGATCTACACCCAAACAAATAAAATAGGCCTAGGCCTATAGAAAACCTATATCTAGATAATAAGTCTAAGGAATATAACTACAGTACCCATGTCAAAATTGAGTCACAATGATGCAAAAGAGAAAAATCCCCCTAAAAGTGATAGGAACAAAAGGAAACAGGACCAGCATTGAAATGAAACATTGCACAATAGATTGAAAGAAATGCAACTTACATAGACATGTCAAGGAGCTGGTCAAGATCAACCCCCCTGTAGGTGAATTTACGGAAGGTCCTCTTCTTCTTCTTCTCCGCGGCAAGGGCTAGCTCGTCATCTGCCTAATAAAACCAAACAAGAACAACTCATTTCATAGTCAATGGAGAGAAAACATCATTTCTTGCTCTACAATTAATTGCTAGAAAATTGAACTTTATTCTAGACCAACCTTCAGTCTTGACAATAAAACATAGGGATAACAAAAGAAGAATAGCAATATGTAAGGTATTTTAGTGTCTTTTATGTTGGTTTATGAAAGATAACGCAGAAATTTTCACTAAACAGAGCAGATGTGGTAATATATAGAGTGATTTATTCGGATTTCATTTCATGCTTACCATTTTGAGTGATGCTTCAGATCAGCGATTTTCAGAAAGGAAGTCAACAATGTTTGTCTACCGGAAACAGTATAAGGAAATCTTTTTATGACTGAAAACATTTTAAGTTCATACTTGTACAACTTTATTTAGTGTTTACTATTATATGCTTGATACTGTAATTGCAACTATCGAACTGAACTGATACATCGGTGTCATTTTTTATGGCTATGCCGAGGCTATAATAATTCAGATTTTAAAAAATCATAACAATTATTGAAGACATTATCAGTTAGTCTTGAAGAACTTTAATAGGGCTAACTGGCACAGCTTTCAACACGGTAATCGATTACACTACCAAAAGCAAAATATGGGCGCCTTTTCAAAACTTTACGTTCCTAGGTAAAAATAGATACAGCATAGTCTAAGTCAAATCAGGAGTTCTCACTAGGCTTCATATTGAAAACGAAACAAGTTTGTTACAATAATTAGGCCAATTGAATGGTAAAGTATAAGGAAACTTTATTATTTCCATAGATAGAATAGATCTAGAGATACAGAGGTATTCGCCTTAGAACCCGGTTTTGAAGAAACAAACAATGGGTTCATAGGCGAAGCAGGTTCTTAGAAGAAGTGAAGACTTTCAATGTTAGACTGATTAAGGAGAATTGGGTGGGGAGGATTAGAGAGGGGGCGTGTGGTGGGAGGGGATTTGACATCAAAGTTACTTAAGTCAACTGCCTTCCTAAAATACAATTGGTGTAAAGTAATAATTTCCGGTTTCGAAACAATTAAAGGGAGTTTCCTCTTCTGTCAGGTATGCTTGTATTCTGTGAATGAGTCGCTGTGTTCAATTTTGACCGTCATCATAGAGGCAATCGACAACATACATTTCACCTGCCACTCTTCTTTGATCTCACTTGCCTGCCTTGCCTGATCCATAGTGATACGGGGTGGGTAGCTAGCCACTACCTTTTTTGTCTCCAAGGCGATGTCTAGAATGATTAAATCTATTCATGACTAGGTGGCTACACTACGGTCATCTTTTTCTTTAGTTGATTGAATGACTCCCATCCACAGAAATCTATGAGTCACTTGATCTCTCATAACAAGCATACAATCACCCTTAACTTGGTGCCATATCTAGTGCATGTTGAATCACACGTTAATATTTGAAATAATGCTTGTAGCTGACATTAGAATTCTGGCAACAGAATGAAATATATTCTATTATGTGGACAGTAATGTTTGCTTGCATTGATGTCAAAGCAGGCTTTAACAAGTGTAGAGGCTAATTCTTAAACTACCCAAAGCTGGTTAATATATTGATGCATATTTATAATGTGGCCAATGATTGTCAGAGACCAGCATTTTCAGAAGAATCGACTTTTATTTTTAGATTGCATTGCAGTAGCTAATTCTAAAAAATATATATATATATATAATATATTTTATAATGATAATATTAATAATAAATTACTTTTTCCTAGTTAGGCTAAATTTAAAACAAATTTAGATCCTGTTAATTTGTTTTTTCAATGGTAAAACAGTTCTTTCAATTTGCGACGAAGTCTTAAATTTTGTGTCTTAAAGTTTGTGTCTTTAGTCTTGAAAAGGTCTTAATATTAATGATAAATTACTTTTTCCTAGTTAGGCTAAATTTAAAACAAATTTAAATCCTGCCACTTTGTTTTTTCGATGATAATAGTAGTTCTTTCATTTTGTGTCTGGAGTCTTGAAAAAGTCTTGAATTTGTTTCACGATCATGCTGTATGAACCCTGTTTTACCTCCAATTTTCCTTCTTTGACATTTTAAACATGTTTCTTTTTCTCTACAAGATGAAAATGTATTTCTTCTTCCCTTGTTATTGAGTGAGAGAGCTCCGTTATCAAAAAGCGATGGGTGATGACTACAAAATATTTTTTGTCGGGTCAAACAAAAATGAAAATGAGCCTAAGATGGTGGAAGCCTTTGAGGTATGTGTTTTGATTATAAATGAGGTTGCTTAACTCTTTAAATTGTTTGATATGTGGCAGATACTAAGGAATATAAAACCATAATATGATTCTCAGAGAGTCAATTAGTAATTTAATTTGTATGCTGTGAATTTGAATGGCAATATAATTTTAGGAGGGAAGTGAAGTCTTAGATACAAATCTTTAAAATTGATCAATGGTAATGAATGTCTGTCAACTCTATTTACCGTAAATGTTGTTTAGCCTAATGTCATAGGATTTTTCATATAGATTCAAAGTGATAACCTCTAAATTTGAATTTCTTTGGAATAGGTGAAAACTTTGAAATATTTGACTTTGAATTACTTGAAGGGAAATAACCAAGAGAGTGCTCCTTTTCCAGGTGATAATTGGGAAAGCCATGCACCAATTCCGATTTGAATTAAACAGCAGATCAAGCTATTAAACCATCATATAAGAGTTAATATGAAGCCATTGTCAAGCATTAAAAGAATAAAAGAACAAGAATATATATAAATCAACTAGATTAAACAAGACAGAGTCGACGGTTTTGTTATAATATAATGTCAAGAACAAATAATAGACAAAGTAGCACATGTATACTAGACTAGGTGAAATAGAAAATTAAATACATATATAAACACTTAGCTTTTAAGAGAACATCCTCAATTCTATACTCACATGATTTTATTGAAAACTGATTACGTCATGCCTCAGACAGCATCTTGGTTACACACTGGAACGAACCATGTGACGTAAAGCGGTGGGGACTGTATTTTTTTGTCTTCACACTTTATTAGACCACCAAGCATTTTGAATTTTATTGTCAATATATTGTACAGCATTAGTCCAATTTTTATGACTTAAAATTTGAAAACTTTTAAAACTCCGATCCAGCAGTCTTCTGGACGTGAGTCCTTTGGCCAGTAACCATGGCAACAAAGATACAGGTCTTCTTTAGCTGTTCTGTTGTGATCTTTAAGACAATATAATATCCTTCCAAGAATGGTTCATAGAATTTGTGAAATTTATTTATTTATTTATTTTTTTTGGCATTTTTTGCATTGTTTTGCTAACTATATCATGATGTCGGCAGTGGATCAGTTGATAAAGTTGAATTCATTCCTTATCATAAACAGGTGGGTTCAAAGTCAAAGAATTGAATTATCTAACTTTCCACTTTGTAAGCTGTGTACTTTATAATCTAATTAGAAAGAAATTGTGTCGTTAATGTAGTGATATTATTTCTTAACGTTTGTTGTCATTTTTTGCTTTAAACTATAATTTTATTCTTTGTTGTAAATTTTGCAGCTTTTGAAAAAGGTTGAACAAGATGTTGATGCAGAATGGATTTCACATGACGATTGTTTAAACGTAGAATTGAAGGGCAGAGCCAGTCACAATTTTATGATTTTCAACACCTTTGAAGGACAAGCTTTTCGTCATGTTGAAAAACTTGGATGCAGGTGTGCAAAATGTATTCTTTCCAAATCAATCATAATCCAAGGGAAGCAGTGAAGTTATAATTAGTTGATGATCAATAAGTCTTTTAGTTGATGATCAATAAGTCTTTTAGTTTATGATCAATAAGTCTTTTAGTTGATGATCAA
>JASKDV010187219.1:0-10000 GCA_032466395.1 Aegires albopunctatus
GTATGAAATAAGTTACCCCATTTGTACGAATAGTATTTTTCCCCTGTATGAAATAAGTTACCCCATTTGTACGAATAGTATTTTTCCCCTGTATGAAATAAGTTACCCCATTTGTACGAATAGTATTTTTCCCCTGTATGAAATAAGTTACCCCATTTGTACGAATACGACAAAAAAAACATGAAGTACGATTAGGGTTAAAGCCAGGACAAAGCCCATTATTTGGGGGCGCAGTGGTCGAGTGGATAATCGCACCAGGTTGCAAGCGTTTGAGCGGCTCAGGTTCGAATCCCACTTTGACCAATGTGTTTTTTCCTTAAGCAAGAAAATTTACTCCGATTGCTCCACTCGACTAAGGTGTATAAATGAGTACCGAATTTATAATCGGAGGGGGAGCAGGGTGCTATTCCACGGCGACCAACAATGACTTGTGAAATTTATTGTATTTATTCAGTTTCATTATCATATATCATTTAATGATTGTATGCATCATTGATTTCATAGCATGTATACCATTGTAAAATATATTTCCACATGTGGATAAAAATAAAGGTATTTTATTTTCATTTTTATTTTATTGCTAGCCTAAATTTATGACATGTCTGGTACGTCAGTATGGCATTCTTGGTACATGATCCATGACATATGAGATACGTGAGCTGTCCTCATGGGTTTAAATATTAGTACAGTGCAACACGGTTAAACCAAAATGTTTGGGACCGAAGGAATCATTTTGATTTAAACACATTTTGGTTTATCCATTTGTGAGGGGCAGCGTACATCGCGCTGAGTAGGAGTGTGAAGAGCATCACATGTGTCTTGTTACACTAGTTACGATCCCCTCGGCCGCCGACTATATTGGACTCTGGGTTTGTGTGTGTGAGTATTGAGCTAATGGAGTGGGGAAAGGTAACAACCGTTTCTGGCTGTCCATTGTTTCTCTACTTTTTACTTTTTATCTCTGTCAACCATGATCTCTACACAGTTAAGCAAAAATCTTTGTCCAGGGGCATGCAGGGGTCGTCATCAGAGGGCTCAGAGAGGGCTGGCGTTGTGATTTAGTTGTTAGCCAATGCAGGTGGGACAGTGACTCACAAAGGAATCACAGGGCCGGATCTGGGTAGGGGGTGGGGGGGATTAGGGGGGATCTGGGGCCCGGACCTGAGCGTGTACCTAAAATTTGAAGAAAACAAAAACAAACTTGACCCTAGCATGTACCTAAATAAAAATAACTTCAAAACAAGACCCAGAATGCACCAGTGGCTGAAGGAGTTGTCATGTTACTGTGTTCTGTGGATGAAGGAGTTGCTATGTTACTGTGTTCTGTGGCTGAAGGAGTTGCTATGTTACTGTGTTATGTGGCTGAAGGAGTTGCTATGTTACTGTGCTATGTGGCTGAAGGAGTTGCCACGTTACTGTGTTATGTGGCTGAAGGAGTTGCTATGTTACTGTGTTATGTGGCTGAAGGAGTTGCTATGTTACTGTGTTCTGTGGCTGAAGGAGTTGCCATGGTACTGTGTTATTATTGAACTGACAAAAGAAAACATATAGTATGTAACTGAGGCAAAAAGCAAAGTTGTAAGTTATTTTTTAAAAATTTTTATTAAAAAATGTGAAAATGAACATTTCAAATTTCATAGACGTAGACAGTAATTTGAACACAGAATCATCAAAGGTCTGTTGGCCTTATTTATCTTATTCACAATAATTATACGTTCAATATAATAATGAGTGTATCACAAATAACATCAAATTCCAATGAGGAAAAGACATATTATTATCTTCATTATCATTATCATCATCATCATCATCATTATAATATTATATTCAACAATGCAGTGCCGTCTGCCATTTTTGACTGGTTGGAATAACGCTTTGTTCCAATAGGAAGTTGTTGCCCAAAAATGGCTTGATCAATGACTATCAACATTTCGGTTGATTTTCTGGTTAACATTGTGGAAGACGATGGTCACACGATATCATGGATTGGTTGGAGAACTAGAAAAACATTTTTTTTAACAAATATAATTCTATTCATTCATCCCAGAAGGGATATATGTCTTTTGGTATATAACGTCACCACCAAGCGTCTGCCGTTAGAAGAACAGTTCCGCAAACGTAGGCAATTCGTGTTAATAACCTTGCACAACAGTTAAATACGGTGTCTCCAATGAGTTTTGAACATGCGACCTTTGCATGTGAGTCCGACGACTTAACCGTTCAGCCACCGTGCCAAGAAACTCAGATAGTCAGACATTTCAGCCATTAGAGACACTGTGTTCAACTCTTGGGCAAGGTTATTAACACCAATTTCCTACATTTGCGACATGGTTCCTACGGCTGACGCTCGGTGACAGTAAATACCAAAAATCACATTTCCCTTCTGGGAAGAATAAGTAGAAACTTTTATTATTTTTTTAAATATATCCTCCGAAATTCAGAAAACTTTCTGAAAGTTGTCATCTCCGCTCTTTCCGTTGACCATCTCCTTCCCCTGCCAATGAATTACCCAGAAAGCAACCAGAAAGTAAAGACATTAGACTACCATTTTGTTTTGGGGCAAAAATTCAAAAATATTCCAAGTAAGCCAGCTTAGATTGGGGCACCTGACTAACCAATCTCCTATTCGTACGTTGGTCTTGCCCAACCAGTCTTCAAAGGCATAACGTCACCGCAGATCACATAGGGAGACATGGCGTCGACATGATAATTGACATTTACTTACAAAAGGAGTAAGGGATTTATAGACAAATCAGATATTGAAATACAGAAAATCATGAAAATCATAGTGCACTACTTGTTTAGAGTCTAAAGTGATTTATTGTACGTGATCAAAAAAATAAGATGTGTGTCCCAAGTTCCAGAGATTATCAAAAGTCTTCAAACATTTCCTTTGTGGACCTGAATACCACTCAAATTCAAACCAACTTGTAGCACTCTGATATTCATATACAAAACCAAATACCATTCCCTGACTATATCTATCCAATTTTGTCTCATATGCAAAACCAAAAACCATACCCTGACTATATATCTATCTAATTTTGTTTCATATACAAAACCAAAGACCATACCCTGACTATATATCTATCTAATTTTGTTTCATATACAAAACCAAAGACCATACTCTGACTATATATCTATCTAATTTTGTTTCATATGCAAAACCAAAAACCATACCCTGACCATATAGCTATCTAATTTTGTTTCATATACAAAACCAAAGACCATACTCTGACTATATAGCTATCTAATTTTGTTTCATATGCAAAACCAAAAACCATACCCTGACTATATATCTATCCAATTTTGTAGCATATACAAAACCAAAAACCATACCCTGACTATATATCTATCCAATTTTGTAGCATATTCAAAACCAAAAACCATACCCTGACTATATATCTATCCAATTTTGTAGCATATACAAAACCAAAGACCACACCCTGACTATATATCTATCCAATTTTGTTTCATATGCAAAAACAAAAACCATACCCTGACTATATATCTATCTAATTTTGTTTCATACGCAAAAACAAAAACCATACCCTGACTATATATCTATCCAATGTTGTTTCATATACAAAATCAAAAACCATACCCAATCTTAACTGTTTAAATTAATGCGTAGTTTATGAAACGTTTGTGTTTTATACGAATTCCACTGGAAAAATTCGTTTTCGTGTATCCCGTAGATTAGAAAATAAAACAATTTGCCTGCTTTTCTTTTGTTTTTCTCTTTTTTTCTCTTTTAATATCGACTGATTCATCTTTTTTACAAATCAAAGTATAAGGGTAAACAATAAAAGAGATTATATCCTAAAAATAGCATAAAAATATGTCATCTGAATTTCTGTGATTTCTACACCACATACAATAATATTTATTTGTTCATCACGTAATTTTGACTAAATATATATTAAATTTGTTCATTGCCAGACGTATATTTTTGAAAGTCTTTGTTACAAATGTGCATTGTTCATAATAATTCTCATCTGTTACTGGTAAAGGAAAGAAATAAAAACAACAACCTGCGTTGAATTCACAGATAAATCCAAATAGAATCTGGTATCGAACTAACAAAGAAAGTATTACCCACAATAAGACAGGATGGTTTGGATATAACTCTTTCAATGCAAAGAAAGAGCGTTCTTATAAAGTGCACTCCCACTAAGTGTATTCAACGTGATCTTAGGAAGAGTTTCCCTAGCTTGCCGTTGCATTCCAAAATGTTTCTAATCCCCTGGGGAACATACACAGGTAACATACTGACAAGATCTTCCTCTACTTATAGCCAGGGGGGTACCCATTTTACACCTGGGAACATACACAGGTAACATACTGACAAGATCTTCCTCTACTTATAGCCAGGGGGTACCCATTTTACACCTGGGAACATACACAGGTAACATACCGACAAGATCTTCCTCTACTTATAGCCAGGGGGTACCCATTTTACACCTGGGAACACCGGCTTAAGTATCATTTCAATAGTGTGTCCATGAAAAGATGTTTTGAGATCTTTGATAATTAAATACGGTCATATTCATGATTAACGTATACAAAAACTTTCATTAGTATTAAAAAATGGTTGAGTTTGTATTTAAGAATAAAGAAAATAAGAGATGTCAAGAAATTAATCTAAAATTTAGAGTCAAATAAAATGTGATCATACAAAAATTCATTCATTCATTATAATCATAATAATGGTTTCATTTCTTTAATGACATTTGACATTTGAGCAAAAATAAAGTGTGAGTCAAAATTAAATCATTTGTCAGGAATCAAATTCTTTATACGTAATAATATGGAATGACTTAAGTCAATTTGTCTCTTTTGAATTCAGAATGAGACAATACTGCCACCCAAAGTCAACGCAATGTACATTTGTATCTCCAAAAACCGAGTTTCGGCATCTCTTCATTTCATTCAGCTTATCATACCCATTTTTATCATGTGTGTCACGAGCAGAGCGGTGTATCTCCATTAGAAATGGTACTTTAAATGTTTTGAAGTAAAGCCATCATTACTTTTGAAATGTTTTTTACATTTTTCTCAGAATTGAAAATAATGGAGTTACGTCGGTTTGCCTTTACACGGCAGAATAGTGTAAAAAATCTAAATCACGACATGTTTAGCATCTGATCTTTCTATTACAGTAGAGCACTGATAATCCGACCCTGCCCGTCCTCAGGAAAAGTGTTGTATTATTGAATTTGTCGGATTATCAAACCGTTTATTCTGTTAAATGGACAATTTTGTTCCCTTTTATCCTATGTCGGAGTCGGAACAGTGAATTGTCGTTTTATCGATACTTAAAATAGAGGGAAAATTTTGGTTCCCACTATATTCTGTCGGATAAGTCGGTTTATCGGCACTCAACTAAATCAAACTTGGATTCATTGCATGGATCTCTAAATGACATTCATCCCAGTCGTAAAGTTAAAATATTAATGCTGCAGTTTAAAAAATTGAAATAAACGTAAATTTTGTAGAGGTTAAAAAAAGGAAAGAAAAATAGAAAAGAATAAACCTTTATGAGAATTATCAAAAATAGAATTGTCTTGGATTAAATTTGATTTGTATACAAAACTAAAAACAAGGAAAGTTCTTTAATCGTATCAAAAATTTGCTTGACAGGGAAATAGTTTAATCAGGAAATATGGTTTAACGGGTAAAAATCAATTTATCAATGAAAAATAGATCTTGTTCTTACGGTGATGGCATTCACTGATATATAAACATACACTTAATACGAGTACATCAAATGGTAGTTAAAATGTTTCTACTTTAACTGTTAACTTAAACCCTATTCCACGACCATGGGTCACATGGACCCAGAGTATTAGATATTTCTTAATATCTCACCTACCAGAAGGCTTAGAACACTGAAAATTGGTCTTTTCCTCAAACTATATCTTATAAAATACACCTTCCATTTGGTTCAACAAGACATAATGAAACTGACCAATGGTCATTGAATTTGGTTATACTTAATCAACGACCATGCGGTGACCATGATCCAGACTTTCTACAGTGTTATAATTATTTTGTACTGAAATGTTTGGCTTCACATTAGTTAATTAAGATGCGCAAAATAATTTCCTATTTAATAAATATATATTAAAATGTCCGGGTCATGGAGGCCCCATGATAGCAAATTAGATGGAGAAAAAAATAGCCGTGGAATAGGGTTCCATACAAGATGATATGAATGAAACCGTTATTTTCAAAGCATCTCCAAATCACTTAAGCTATTCTCTAGTGCAGAAGAATTCCTTGTATTCCCCTTCTTTTGTACAAAAATGGCCTCTTACAAACAATCAAGGACATAAAAGTTAATTCAAAAACACTATCATATTAATAAAAAAATAAGGTCCAGAATTTTGCGCACGCCTACAGGATTAACTACCACACCGATCTTCTTCAAATTCTGCATGGAGGTACCTCTAATTTTCTTATACTTCACGGGCAATTTTATAATTCATAATTAATTACCGTTAGTTAAAAAAGAAGAAAAGACACAAACTTCGTGGTTCACTTCTTGGGAAGAGGGATAGTCTATCCATCTTTTTAAAACACGCACCGGAAATCTATAATGTATCTAGATAAATATAGATCTAGATTTAGAGCGCTAAATAAGAATATGCAGATACATCTACATCTAGATTATAGAGATTTCTAGATCTAGATCTAGATATATCTAGAGTCATCGGCCCCCATTCGAACCAATATGAGTCAACCTCATTGGAAACCCCTCTTTATTTGACTAAAAGAGATTCCCCTTATAGATTTATAAAGGTGAAGGTCTTTTATTTGACCTCATTCCCTTTGTGGGACTTCTAAACCTTTCAATACAGAAGAGTGACCATATCTTAGAGTGTTTCCAGTTTGCCAGGTTCAAAAGAATTCATTCGCATTTTTTACGTGTATTAATTATGAAGTTCCTCTTCAATTGAGTTAGGCCCCCATCTGAACCAGTGTCCCCCAACCGAACCATGTGCTGTCTGTATTCGAACCAGACCTAATTGTAACTTATAAATGGCATCATTGTATTTTTTCCTCTTTCCCAGGCATCGTGGGGAATCCCAGCTAGTAATAAATAATTCAATTACAAAATATATCTCAATTCACATTAATTTGTTCAAATTGGCATGCGTTGTGAAAATGGCACAGAATTGGTATTCACATTCATAGCAATAAAATAAACTGTTACATTAGCGTTAATTCACTGAGGGCCAAGCCTGATCTAGGTTAGGACTTGCTGAAACATACGTTGGGGACCAAGCCAGAGCTAGGTTAGGACTTTCTGAAACATACATTGGGGACCAAGCCAGAGCTAGGTTAGGACTTTCTGAAACATACGTTGGGGACCAAGCCAGAACTAGGTTAGGACTTTCTGAAACATACATTGGGGACCAAGCCAGAGCTAGGTTAGGACTTGCTGAAACATACGTTGGGGACCAAGCCAGAGCTAGGTTAGGACTTTCTGAAACATACGTTGGGGACCAAGCCAGAGCTAGGTTAGGACTTTCTGAAACATATGTTGGGGTGTGCCTGGCCCAAATAGGCTGGTTCTCAGTGAGTTAAAGAAAACAACAACAAGAAAAAAACATCATATTTTAGCATGGACTCGCTAGATTCATTGTTGATTTTGTCAATTTGGCATTTTGGTGGCTCTGTGAATAAAAGGAGTAACTCTACTTTTACCAACATCTGAGATATGAATATGTGAGTGTAAACTATGTCACTCATTAAAATTAAATTCTTCTGCCTAATTTGTTGATTAAGTAAAATGTTGAAGGTCACTAAATCCTTTTAAGCATCTTTTGAAACAGTGCAATTTTTTAAAATATTTTTTCTCTATTTTTAGTATTTTCTCAAAACTATAAAAGTGGAGATATTCCCTTCTGACACAGAGCCATTCCTTTATGTCACATTCAAATCATTCAAACATTTTACTACATCTTGAATAATTCATAGAAAAATATTTCATTAAAAATAAATGAAATGCAAATACATTTCGCATAAATACAACACTATGAAGCATTTTGCAATTTCTGCAAATAAAATGTACCATAATATTCGTTTGTGTGTTCAAACTTGATTAGGTCAAATTTTTATATTATTTTACTCTTATCTAATCTGAATTACATTTTTAAAATCAATCACTTAAAAAGGCAGAAAGATGAATTCACCATTAAATATAAGAATTCAGAGAATGTACCTTGATAATACACACCGGTATGCCCTATAAAGGTAATTTGTTATATTCAAAATCTCACCCGACGATACTTGTACTTAATTATGGACAGGTGAGATACTTGACTATGTCAACATTTGGCAGCAAATCTTTCCTTCAAGAAGTTCTTAATTTGATAAGGGTTTCCAACGATTATTCATGTAACAAATCTTGAACAAATATAGTTCATTACTTGAAAGTACAAAAATCTTTTGATGAAAAGATGATTCTTAAATCACAGTCACATCAAAGATGTATTCACACTAAAGCTGTGTTCGCACTAGAGATGTGTTCCCACTAGAGAGGTGTCCGCACTAGAGCTGTGTTCACACCATATCTGTGACACGCCATATCTGTGTTCGCACTAGAGCTGTGTTCACACTAAACAATCATCTCAAGAAGCGGTGAAAATCTTCTTCATCACTACTTAAAACATTCAAGGAATGCTCAATGTCCGTTTCTGAAACATTGTAGAATATTCATGAAAATACTTTTAATGAACAATGGACTCAAACCTTCAGCGTGAACGCAATCTTGGTTCAGGTATACTTGTTAGTGAGGCAGGAGCTAGAACTAGAAGAAATAATTCTTATTAAATTTCATACAACCTGTGTAAGCATGCTTATTATATACAATGGATTTATTTCCATAAGTAAACACTCATTAACGTACATGCACTACCTGTTCTTAGACTCACATTATATTTGCACTGACAAATACACACCAATCAACGCGTACACACACACACACATACAGAGTCCAGGTTACATATTCAATTATTATAATTTCAACCCTTAAATTTTATTTTCATACATGACCCATAGAGCGAGGTACATATCGACATATATAATAGACACCGTTGTTTCTATCCCTAGATGGTTTACATAGTTTATTGAATCTGTTGCTAAAATCAAGGATCTCTTATTTTTTCAGTACAATGTTTTGTAACAGAATTACTTAGTTTCATTATATTTTTTGATTCAGTAGCTTCTCTTCAGACTTGTTGAAAATATATTGGGCTCATCCACATTTACAAACAACTTTTTTCTTCTTTCTAATTCTAAATGAATGAAAAAAATGTTGCTATCTCTGCATTTTTCTGTTCACACTCATTGGAGTTTGGTGTGATGACTATATTCTATAATCCATTATGAAATGGTTGACAGAATATTATTATGATTTAAAGGTACTCGTCCTTTGTTTCATTTTTGGCACTTCGTCAAACCGTACTCCTAGCGGCACAGATTCATTATTCTAGAACCAAACGTTATTGTATTGTGACGTTCCTAGTACACGACCTCCTTCATCTTGGGCGGACATCCTTCAGGGCTGTCAGGGTGGACGAATCAAAGGTTTACAACTCTTGACTTCTAAAAGTTTTCTTCTGGGGTCTTGGGAAGTAATTGGAGTAGCTTCCCTTAGTTCAAGTTTCGTCTTTGCGGCCACCGTAAAATTGCTGTTTTTAGAAACATAACACATGAGCCCAATATCACCAAAAGTTTGTGAATATAAAACTCGCTTGCTAGCTTTTTAATTCTTTTTTTAAAATATCTGTTATTTATTTTTATATTTTCCTTATAATAATATTTCTGACTCATTTTCTCACGTAGCACATTTTATTGATTATAGAGCTTTGAGCTCGATTTTGGATGAAGAGAGCGTGGCAAATGAAGTATTGATCTGTGGGAAATAATGTGTCAATATAAATGTCCCTTTCTGTTCTCACTTTTTTTTCAGGGCAATTATCAATAAATG
>JASKDV010187230.1:0-11917 GCA_032466395.1 Aegires albopunctatus
CCCCCCCCCCCCCCCCCCCCCCCCCCCCCCCCCCCCCCCCCCCCCCCCCCCCCCCCCCCCCCCCCCCCCACGAAAGTAAATAAATTAAAAATAAAGAAAAGTTGGTAATCACTTCGACAATTATGTTCTCTAAGGAACAGTTTTTAAATCCTGGATTTGAATGGAAGAGCGTTGGTCGCAAAAATGCCATCCACGTGTCACCAAATGCATGCATGTCACTGAAAACTTAGTAGTGTTGTTAGTCGGGAAGTTGAGACGAGACTTTGTGTTGTGCTTATTATTTGATATAAATTGTATTTTAATACAAAATGACATGTCATGTATTTAATAATTTGTTAGATCGGCACCGATGACTGAAACTGTTGAGACGTAAATATGACATTACATTGTAATTTATTTTGCCATTAAAACCCCAGACGTCGGAGAACAGCCAATGATTCTATTTACTGGCGCGACGCCAGTAAATAGCCACTTGCTTTTTCCTTAGACTGTCTCTCCTTAGTGAAAATGAGTACCCCCATAATAACAAAAAGAAAGCACAACAGCCAAGAAAATATGGATGCTGTGTTGCTAAAAAAATTTTGATGTGGAAGGCTGCTGCACTTTATAATTCATAACGTGCCCAAAACAACTCTTTCAGATAAAGTGAAGGGGTGCTATGCAGTCACGTCCACCCCCAAAACCATTGTAACTCCTGAAGAAGAGCAGAAATTGGTGGAGTAGCTACAAACTAGAAAGTGCAGAAAGACAAATTGCGGTCCAATACATTCATAATGCAGAGGGCCGCAGAACTCCCTTCACGGTTATCCAACAAGGACCCTCCTGGTATCTTGGCTTCCTAGCGTGTCACCCCAATATCAGGATGAATGCTATAATAATGCTAGATCTAAGTCTTCCATAAAAATATTCCATCTAGAGTTTATGTACAGAATTGTGTCCACTTCCCCATTACTAGCCTTCATTGACATGCATTGCGGCCTCAACCAGTGGAAACTGGGTCATAAGCCAAGTAGAGGTGTGCGATTCCCGATTCCGGACTCGATTCCACCGATTCCAAAAACACTGATTCCAGAATCGAGTCCAAAACCTATTACTCGATTCCGGACTCGATTCCATTTATTTTAAAAAATATTAATTTTTTCGTTTTTAATTCAAATTTTGTTTTGGTTTTCGAATTTTGTTGACATTTTCTTTCACAGAATGCATCCCAATGTCCTTCTTTCTTAAATTGCCTCCAACTTTACCGACTTTTACCTTTAGGCTACTTTATCTTTTTTGAAATCCAAAACTGCATATTTAAATCTAGCCTAGACCTAGATCAAAACCTGTTTCTTCATGTACTCAAATTACCAGTAAATGACGAGATTCTTCTCTCTTTACTTGATTTACTTCGTTTTTCTCAATTTCTCGGGAAATCGATACAATTTTTGGCATTTTTTACCTTAAAATGCCTTCTTGGAATCGATTCTGGAATCGAGTCCTGACTCGATTCCACAAATTCATCGGAATCGAGTCTGGACTCGATTCCACCTCTAATACTCGATTTCAGAATCGATTCCGAAAATATTGGAATCGCACACCTCTAGTGAGAGTCTTAAAAACAAGACAAAACAAAAGATAACAAAACAAAAACAAACCCCAACAAATCAACAATTCCCATAACTTGAAAAGCAATTTTTACAATCTCTATTAAATGCGTTGTCTCCCTTTTAGTTTAACTTTCTTGTTTTTTTAATATAGTTTTAGGCTAAAGACACGTTTTAGATAAAATAATGAATCACCAAATCGGCATTAACTTCCACCGGGAAATTTTGGTATAAATTAAATCAAAGGAATAATTATTGTCTTACGACCTACCATGCACTGAGTCTACCCATCGCTTCTGTTGATGTGGAAGTTGATACATATGTGTGTGCATATTAACCCTTTCCATTACACTCCGGTTGGGTATGGTAACTAGGTCAAATATTTTATTAGGCATAGTTGCTGCGAACCCGATGGCTCACTCACATGGAGCGTGCCATCGGGGAGTCTCCATATTAGCAAACGGCCGGTTCTCGGTCGGCTATGAGAGGCTCAGCGCACCCTGCAGCTCTACCAAAGGGACGTCAAACGACCCCTTCATACCTACCCGTGTGTGCATATAGATATCTAGATCTATTTTTCTTTTTAAGTTGAAATGCTTTCGGCCTTAATTTGCTATTTTTGTGGCTTATTTGTTTTGTTTCATTGAATGGCAACACGTGGTATAGCTCTTTCTCGACCTTTTAAAGTTTTGGTTCGGTTCTGGTTCTATTGAATTTAACCATGTCGACTATTTTGGTGATATCAGGGCTTTCCTAGACTGCCTTGTAAACAGCCAAGGGCTCTTTTTCATGCGTATGCGTATATTATACACATGAGACCTCCGATATTATAGTCCGCCTCCGATAGGACTTGGCACTCTTTATCCAAGTAACTTAAGGGTAGGGGTACAGAAGGAAACCAGAAAAAAATTTGATTTGGAATTTAAGTCTGCACGGTTTTAAACCAGCGACCTTTGGCTTGGTTTGCGAGTGCCTTAACCTCGGAGCTATCCGTTCACCCCACCTTTTCTTTTTTTAAAGGCAATATTTCATTCAACGTAAGGATTGAAAACGTTGACTTGTGTTGTTTTTTTTTAAAATTTAAACAAATATATGAAATAGATTAAACCAGCCATTACAATATGAACAACCATGGCAACAAAACAGAGGCGGGGGTATTGGAGGACTATCCACTACTCTTCTCCTCTTCAGACACTACTGTGACGTCATGGTCACGTGGTTAGCTTGGTCGTCTTACAATCGAAAGAGTTTGGGTTCAATTCCTACTGGCACTTCAAAAGACATTGAGTGCTGGGGAACGGATCTTTACACGTATTTCCTCACTGCGCTCTGGTGTCAAAAGTACGTAGTATGGATAGCGAAGGTTCGCGTTCGTATCCTTGCATGAAAAGCGATGATTATGAATTGTTCTGATGTATGCTCCCCAGGGAGTTGAGAAGGTTCTAGTATGATATGACCTGCCCCAGGGAATTGAGAAGGTTCTAGTATGGAAATGACCTGCCCCAGGGAGTTGAAAAGGTGCTAGTATCAAATGACCTGCTCGAGGGATAACTGATGTAGAGTCCATGATTCTGCAATTGATGTGGAATTACAAGCTATCATATTTTTTCTTCTTTATCGTTAATCCCTGTCTCTAAAAACGATTGCCATAGACATTCTTTATTTCCCTTAGCACTGCTAGATTGCGGAACATATTGAATCCAAATATTAAAAGTAGTGAAAGTATTGATAAACTTAAACATAGACTACAACATGAACAATTTAGAACCACGTAAATTAGTTTGCTAACATACTACAGTACTATAATATCTAAACATAGATATATATTTTTTTTAAATGTGTGTGACGTATTGACATTAATACTCAACCTACTTAAGATTTGTCGGTTTGTTTGAAGAAAAAGAAGAAGAAGTAGAAGAAGAAGAAGGGT
Organism: Aegires albopunctatus; assembly: GCA_032466395.1. Classification (NCBI taxonomy): domain Eukaryota; kingdom Metazoa; phylum Mollusca; class Gastropoda; order Nudibranchia; family Aegiretidae; genus Aegires; species Aegires albopunctatus. The sequence continues at coordinate 3,517 of JASKDV010187230.1, forward strand.
TATCAGGGTTCTTCCTAGACTGCGTTATAAATAGCCAATGTATACACATGGAATATGCTAGATTTTCGTCCGTCTCCGATAGGACAAGGCACTCATTTTTATCCTAACAAGTTAAGGGCAGGGGGCAGAAAGAAACCAGAAAAAAAATGGATTTCAAATTCAAGCCTGCAGGGATTTGAACCAGGGAACTTTGACTTCCTATGCGAGCGCATTTACCTATTGAGCTATCCACGCCCCTCTCTCGAAGAGGAAAAAAGTGAGTGTGAATGAAACTAATATGTCTAGGGCTGCTCTATTGTATCATCACACTCTCATGAATAAAGGGTGAATGTGAATTTAACTAATTGCTGCAACTGCTCTAATATATTATCATATTCTCCTGAAGTGATGAAAGGGTGAATGTGAGTGAAAGTAATTGTTACAACTGCTCTACTATATTATCATATTCTCATGAAGTGATGAAAGGGTGAATGTGAGTGAAACTAATTGTTACAACTGCTCTACCATATTATCATTTTCTCCCGAAGAGATGAAAGGGTGAATGTGAGTGAAAGTATTTGGCAATAACTGCTCTACTATATTATCATATTCTCCTGGAGAAATGAAAGGGTGAATGCGAGTGAAAGTAATTGCTACAACTGCTCTACTGAGTAAGATCGTTGTTTAAGCCTCTCACCAATTTAGTCACTTTTTTCTGTGTTTACTATTGAAGATTGATGTCCATTTGCATGTCTTTAGCAAAAATGCTATAATTTTAAACCCCAGGGAGATTACAATCCTCATGTAAGTTTTATGTATGTCTATAAGATATTTGCTAAAACGTTCACATACTTTTTGAACATCCGTCAGAGTTTAGAAAGATCTGGTTGTGGCGTGTATGACATTATTTTTTTCATTCTTGACAGAATGTCCACGAGCATGTCCTTCTGATTCACAACAAGACCCAAATAATTGTAACTGTAATTCCAATGATCCTAACAAAGATTGGAATCAGAACATAAATCAATGTGGTAAGTATGTTGTTGTGGATGTAATAGTTATTGTTGATTTTGAGTCATATAATTAAGACTTTATTCCATGCATATACCTTCTTTTTGGTCTTCCTCACCTCCTCCTACCTGGTTTTACTGGTTTCTCTTCCCATCCTGAATACAAAAGCTGTTATCCCTTCTTTAAACGTTTCTGTCCGGACTGCATCCAGTGGGACTCACTGATGCCGAGAATGTGTAGTCTGTATCTCCTCATTTCCTTAAGGACCTGGTGATACCTCCCTGACTCATACAAGGTTCGCACATTCCACACTGCAATCCAGAGAGACTTGCTCGATAGTGGAGGGATTAGTCAAATAGATTCTTCTCAGCTTTGTCCACTGGACTTCATACTCTCTGTTTCAGAGGCTCCATCATCTCCCAAGATAATTTCTGTCGTGTGTTTCTGTAACATCTAATTTTTGTATAGGATGGGGTTGTTAGCCCCAAGCCCAAGCCCAACCCCCAACCTGGAGGGCCAGATGACTCATGTTGGGAGTCACAACCTAGATTGCTATTTGTTCGCCTTCTACGACCCGCTAGCATCACATTGGAACAATTTTTGCACCCCTCTCTACTGAGGAGACCCCGGTACCCACATTTAAATGAATAAATACATAAAATTTCTTTACTGGTTGAATAATAAAATACATGTTATGAAATCAATGAGCCATAGATTCCAAAACAAGTCATTGTAGATTATCCATAGTACACTATCCTGCTTTTACCCTCATCAACACTTGAAGAACAAAAAAAGAAGAACATTTAAAAAGTTTCTATTCATCTATATTACCTGAGGAAAGCAATTGAAGATATTTTTTTTTCTTAAGAAAAAGAATCCCAAAAGGATCGGGGCAACATTTATTGAACCTGCTACTGTTTTGCACCTCACAAATAAATAAAATCCTTTCATAAAAACGACGAGATTACTATTGAAATTTTTAAAAAATTCTTATTCACAATCAGAATCCTCCTATATCTCGTTTTGACAAGAAATGTTTCATGGTCATCTTTATAAAATCCTCAGACATGTGCCCACTCACTCATATTCCAATGCACATTCACATCTAATACTGTAGAACATTACAATACCCAATAGCCTCAGAAGCCTGTTGTATGTTAATATGTGATGTAGGAAAATCAAATTTGAGATTACATAATACATAACAATAATGATATCATAAAAATATAAACATTTGACAATCATTGGTTAAATAATATCAATGGCAATAGCAACAAAGAATACAATTGTTTATGTATTCTTAGAATTCATAATCATCATCATCATATCATCAACATTATCATTATTACGATCACCCTCATTATCATTACCATTATCAATATTTCAATTTTCACCATTGTCATTGTCACTTTCAGTCATTTGGGAAGTTCAAAAATTGATATTTTTTTATTTATTTAGAAGACACACGGAAAGAGGAACAAAAACATTTTTGAACCTTTCGGTTCTTGATTTCAATGAGAGGAGTCCGACCACTTTTTCCTGATCTTCTGTATTCTTTACATAGAGGATGCTTCTTATCATTCTGTATTCTCTTAGCTTTTTATTTTGCCAGTTGGTTTAGCAAATTTTGAAACAACAATGGGGCTCTTTTCATAATTTTGTAAAAAAAAATTTATTTCAGAATTTTTGTAAATTGCATCCAAAACAATTTATGCCAAAACTAATTAAACTTTTGATATTTGCACTGTAAAATGTATCCAAAATGTTCTTGCGGACTTTGAAGATAATTTTCTAAGATAATACATTCTTTTATTGATTTTTTTAATGACATTGTTAACATGTATATTCCAATTTGGTTTGTCATCGATAGTTAATCCTAGATGTTTACATGTCTGTCCGATATCCACTGTCTCTCCTTTGATCATCAAGGGTTTTATCTGGGTTTGTTCTTTCCTAAAAGTCAAAAATCATTTCTATAATTTTGGAAACATTTATATTCAAAAAGTTGGCTTCACACCAATTAACAAAGTTGTCGATTTCTTTAAAATAATTATCCTCTTGAACACTGATCAGACCAGTTATTGACGAATCGTCAGTATATTTTATTAAATAATGGTCAATATTATCATTTTGAAAATTATTTGTATAAATTGTATAAAGTATGGGAGTAAGTACACATCCCTGTGGAGCTCTGGTGTTGGTCTTTTGAATTTTTGATTTTGTGTTGTTCAACTTAACTTATCGGTATCAATTGGTTAAAAATTCAAAGATCCATGTGACGATGTTACAATCAACATTAAGGTTTAGAAGCTTTTTTACCATTGAATGGAGTTGGATTGTATTAACAGCAGAGGAAAAGTCTATAAACAGTTCTAGCATACGTTTTAGGGGTTTCAAGATGTTTTAAAACTCTATGAAGATACACTAACACTGCCTCTTCAACACTTCTATCTTCTTTATAGGCAAATTGCAAGGGATCGAGATCGGCATTTACCGTTTTAAAAATAACATCTGTCACTATTATCTCGAAACATTGAAAAACAATTGAAGTTAGGGCCAACAGTCGCATGGCGTTTAAGACAGACATTATTGGGTTTTTTGGACACAGGCACAATTTCTGCTATTTTCCATGTGGATGGAATGCTATGGGAGGTTTGGGAGATGTTGAACAAAAATGTAAAAATAGGGGCTAGCTGGTAAGAGCAACTTTTAAAAACTTTTCCTTTTATTCCATCCGGACCACCAGCCATTATTATTTATACTTTTAAACTTATGTGCCACAGTATTTTCTGTAATGATCAGTTTTTTTACAATTATCATTGTTAGTTGTCTCCGTTAACTCTTTCATTATTTGTGTGTGTTACTGGTAAAAATCATAACAGTCAAATCTACTGTAGAAATCGTTAAGTTCATTAGCATATTCCTCTTCATTGTTAACCAAGATCTTTTCTTTAGCAGCTGAACAACCAGTCATTTTCTTGATAGAATCCCACATTCTTTTCATATTGTTGGATCTTAACTCAACTTTTTACCTTGTATCTTGTCTTACATTCTTTAACTTATCTTTAATTTTTTTATAATTCATAGACCCTTTCCATATCTTTATTTTTAAAGGCTATATCTCGGTCATTCAGTTATCCCAGGAGGTCTTTCGTGAGCCATGGTTTACTGTTACTAAAGCACTTAACTTGCTTTGTGGAAACGATGTTATGTTCACAAAAGTTAATATAAGCATTGATGGTATCAGTCAGTTAATTGATGCTACAACATGATTCCTTGAACATATCCCAGTATGTAGTTTCAAAACAATCACAAAATTATCTTTCGTGGTTTTAGGGACAGCATTTCAATGATTACAGTTTTCACCTTGTAGATGGCCAGATCATATTTGTTGTCCTGGCGTGTGATGTGATCTTTGGTAACAACAGGAAGAAAGGCAAACCCATACAACTTCTTCTCAGTCTTGTCTCGATCTGAAGCAATATGATGAAGTACAATATGAATGTAATATCATGTATGCATCACTATATACAAAATCTTAAGTATCTCAATGAAAAATAGAATGAGTAAAATTTATGTAGTGTTAAGAGTGTGCTATGTATATCTTTTTATCAAAGAAAATCTTACTATTGTTGAATTGACTACAGCATTAACAACAGTGATGGTTGATTTAAGGTTGTTAGTAGGGTTTTTTTTAGATTAGTACTTCTGTATCTATGCATTTCTATAAAAATCTCATTGGCCATTGAAGTAAATTTTAGATTTTATTTGGCAAAATTATCTCAGCAATTCAAAAGTAATGGAACTTAAGATTTTGTTACAAGATATGAATTTGTCCTAAAATTCAAAATTACAAATATTTACTTGAGCAATGACACAGCTTGAGTCTGATGTGAGACACACTGAACAATTCAACTGGAATAGATAGCTGCAGGGAAAATTACAAATATGATCACTAAAAATGTTCTCCAAAATGTTTTTAACTTCCTTACCAAATTGGTTTGCTATGGTTATGAGATCTAAGGGTACCATTTCAGAATTCTTAGAGGCCTGGATGATAGGAGCTACATAAGGGAAACTTTAACTTCACCTCTTGCGCTCTATACATTTTATAGGGATTTTGAGACAGGTCTATTCATGTCTAGCTTACTGACAAGATCAGACTCAGCCTTAAAGCCTAAGTACATGTAAGAAGTATTTCCCAAGAACTCAATGTCATTTTCTTTTCTTTTCTTTTTTAAAATCATTTCAAGGCAACTTTTGGAATAGAAAAAGTGAGCCTAGGCTTTATTTCGCAGGGTTCTGAAGCAAAATAGAGCTCAAACAATCAACCAATGGTTGAAATAGGAGCTCAATCACCTTTTGTATCGATACATTTCCTATAGCAATTGATGTCAAAAAAGCCATTCAAACTAAGTAAAATATTCAACCAATTTTGGCCATTTTGAAGGGATAGATTCTGATTATAGTCTTTTTCTGTTTCCTTTCTCTAAATAGCAGTCTGCTAGAATCAGCTGTAGTACCATCTATATCTCTTTCAAAACTTGACATGGCAAATACTATAGACATCCATGCCTCCGCATAGGTCAAAATCAATTTCAAGGGGAGAGTAAATGGCTACGGGTAAAGGCATTGTACTGCAACCTAGGTGTCTCTGGTAAGAGCCTCACTTTGCATCAGGTTTTGACCTTGATCAAGATAATCTACCCCTAATGACCATCTGCGTCACTGCTCTGAGTTAACATCTTCATTATTCTTGTCTTTTTTTTTTTTTTTTCAGAGAGGAACCAAATAAAAAATTACCCCTTGAGATCAATCAATAGAAATTTTTCAAGAAAGAAGAATCTGAAGAAGAGGTCTGGTGGGACCTTGTTCAGAAATAACCCATAATGAGATATATGCACATACTTTAAGTAAAATTTATTAGATTACAAACTTACCCGAATGGTTTCATTCCATCTGGGACTGTTGTTGTGGTAGAAGACGTATGAATAATAATATGAAGTAACATCTGTACCATTGGCATAGGAAATACAGAACTGAAAAACAAAAGTAATATGCAAATAGTAACAAAGAAATGGTAGTAAACATTATCATCATGTCTTATTACACCTAGAGGTGTTTAGGGCGGCAACAAAGCCTTTCCATCCAGATCTGTCCTGCGCCAACTTTGTCATCTGACCCCATGTCTGTCCTACAACTTTCATTTCACTCTCTACGGTTCTTCTACAAGTTGTTCTTGGTAGGCCTTTCTTCCTTTTTCCATCTGGGGTCCAGTGCATTGCACATTGGGATCCTAACTATGGAATCTGGTTCCCTTCGCAGTACATGTCCAATCCATCTCCACCTTCTCCTCATAGTGATAGTTGCCTGCCATGTCCTCTTGCAACCGAGGACATGGTAGTAAACATATTTGATATTATTTTGAGAGTCAATTATCTACTGAGATTACGCAATCATTGCAAAATGTTTGTCAGTGCTCAACAAAACTATGAAATTGCAGGATTTCAGTATAACAATGACAGTGAATTTCAATCGACACAATGAGCTGGGTCTAAAAATACGGTTCATTCCCGAATGGTAATTTTTCTCCTTAATTTTTTCATAATCAAGTTGCAATACTTAACCTAGAAATAAATTATCAGGCAAAAAAAAAAAAAAAAAAAAAAAAAAAAAAAAAAAAACAAAAATTATTTTAAGGATAATTTGAGGAAAAATTAATAACTCATTATGTTAAAAGTTAAAATTTAGAATGAACTATCCCACATGAACGCTACACATTTATTTCTTTGAGTAAAGAAAAATAAGCATAGATAATTTTCTGTTATACTCAGAACTGAAATATGACTAGCCCATCCTCAACAAAGACGATAAAGATAAGGTGACCATTCTCTATTTAGTAATTGTAAGGGCAACACTAAAGTGGGGAGAAATGTGTAAAAAATCGGAACATGTCAGTTTTAGATGTTTGGAGATATTAATATCACAAGAAAGATCTTAATTTGATAACAAATTGATTGAGATTGGAATCTCAATTACAAAGATATCACAAGTATAATAGAGATAGATCGTAAAACCAATTTTGAGAAAATGGCAATCAAAGATGAAGACCAATTTTCAATGGTTTTGGGGATGGATAGATAGTTTAATGCTAAAAACTTGCTTTTACTTCACCAATTTGCCTCAACTTTGCAAATGCTTAGTAAAGGATGATGTCTTACACTTGATAAAAAAATCAGCACTATAACTTGTATATAAGCCAAGGTAGATAATACTTCATTAGGCATGACAAACTGTTTTGCATCTTTTTGGTTAAGCCAGTTTCACAAAGGTTGAAGATTTAGAAACAGCTATAATTCATGATTCAATAAAAACTATATTTATATCATTAAGCTCTCTGGCTCAAAATGGCCCCTTTCAACTTATGATCTTTTTCGAAGAAACAAGTCACAAATGGGCACTGACAGTTCTTGGCTACTTACTGGAATTCTTTCATAAACTTGGTCAAGTACTTGTACCTCAACCTCCACATTTTTAGATGCAGTTTTGTTGCCTCGATCAAACTCCGCCCCAACCAAAGTTAAGTACAAGTCATTGCGACCTTCACCTAAAATGAAATTGAGGTAAACAAATGTATTATTGACACAACTAGATAGAGGCACAAGGGAAATATAAGAAAATAAAAAAAATGTTAATTATCGATCCAGAAGAAATTAACTGCTTAGCAAAACAAATGTTTTCCTTGCAGACACATGCCATTCTATCAGTAGAATTGAGATTAAGGCTGTTGCTATAGTGGCAGACTGATTCATGAAAAATCAGTAAAAGAAAATCAGCAAAACAATCTGTCAAAGTGCACATCGATTTCCCTCATCTCAGCTCATATTTGACTTTTGCTGAGTCTAACTTAGAATTGACAAATGAAGTTAAGCTGCCATGGACTGAGTTTGCAGGTAAAGATATACTTTTCAAGACTTTTTTAAACACTCTCTGCTATGGTAGTGGCCTTAAGACTTACCTAAGTTGATAAAATCAGAGAAACCCATACGCTGAGTAATGACAAGTCCCTTGCAAAACAGACTTGGGTTCTCCGTTCTTACATACCTCAAATCTCCATTCAGGAGTTTGACTGATATCAATACATCTGTGGAAGAGTGAAATTTTTTCATCATGTAATAGTGAATAATGAAAATGAAAGATAACCCTTTAAATTTTCAACCTAGAGACAGTGATTATGGAATTTTGACAACAAGACTTGCACGCACACACACACACGCTGAGAGAGAGAGAGGGGGGGGGAGAGAAAGAGAGAGAAAGAGAGAGACGAGAGAGAAGAGAGAGAGAGACAGAACGACAGAGAGAGAGAGAGAGAGAGAGAGAGAGAGAGAGGGAGAGAGAGAGAGAGAGAGCG
>JASKDV010187240.1:0-11916 GCA_032466395.1 Aegires albopunctatus
ATTATTATTATTATTATTATTAATATTATTATTATTATTATTATTAATATTATTATTATTATTATTATTATTATTATTATTTTCCATTTATTTTAATTCATAACTAATACATTTCACATAATTGTATTTCGTATTTCTTTTTACATTGCATTTTTCCTTTTGGCTATTTTAGTAATATCAGGGTTTTCCAAGACATGCCTTATTACAATTGAGGCTTCTTTTACATGTATACAATATATGGAAGCTCCTAGAATACAGTCTGTCACCAATAGGACTTGGCACTCATTTTATCCCGACAGCTTATGAATAGGGAACAATTGAAAACAATGGATTTCATTTTCAAGACTGCATGGTCAGGATTTAAACCCTGGATCTTTGGCAATACCTTAACCACTGAGCTATCCATTCCCAATTCACTTCAAAAGATATTCATAAATACATGAAAATGACAAGGAACAAAACGAGACATGCTCTGATACTTTTTTCATTCCAACTATTCATTTAGTGGATTTTTCTTCTTCTTTTTTGACGTAAAAAAGATTTTAATATACCGGTCTGTATGAGAACAAAGAGGAAAAATTCGGCTAGTTGGAATTGTTATGGCTATCACATTGTGATTTGCTACAAGATGTTGAGAGGGAGAAAGAATAAGTAAAACCAAACCTTTTAAAAACTGGTAGAATCTAATACAATTTCTCTAACCATTCAAATCATTCCGTTTAACCAATATTCTTACCCAAGTGAGGAATTGCAAAGACGGCCAAAAAAATGAGACCTGCAAGATTGTTGAGAAAAGTCAAGAGACCATTGGCAGCACTTTCGCTGGTTGGGTAAGCCAATTCACAGGCCAGTTCAAACAAGAGAGGGACAGCTGCATTTAAGGAAGTGTTGGCCACGATGACTGTGAGGTAGAGAAGGACTGGAAATAGAAAGAATAACAATGTTAAATGGTATATTTAAAATAACCACACAGTAATTCAAATAAAGAATAGCAAATATGGGTAGAGCAAAATGACTCAATTAGAGAAATACAGGATAGGACAATTCAGCGTCTTGATTATAAAATCTTCATTAAAAACATTAAAAAAATAAAATAAATGAATAAATAAAATGACCAAGCTACATAGAAATCATGATATGATGAGACAATTGAAGTTATATGTAAAAATAAATGTATGAAGGCTGGAACAAATTTTTTACAGGAAGATTGGGGTAGGGGAGTAGGTGCGGTAGGAAGCATAATAAGCACAAGTGGGCAATAAATAAAGACACCAGAGAAGTTGTGGCAATAAAATAAAGGAATTGGTAATAGTAGGTAAAAGTATAGCCAAACTTGAAAATAAGGGAATAGTAAATACAGAGATATATTAAAATGATTCAACTAGAGAAAGGCAGAAAACAGCAATTTGACTCTTTGATTATAAAATCGTCATCAAGAACAACGAAAAACTAAAGCGACTCAACTCACTGACACCGGTCGGCTGGGTGACTTGGTGGGGTCGTATCCGGCTAGACACAACTTTCTCATAACCACTGGTCATTGGCGGCGTTTCCTTAGGTAAGACACTTTGTCTCATCTACCTCATTCGACTCAACTGTGAACGAGTACCCGCCATTTAAGACAGTGATATCCAAGTCAGAAAATTGTAATTGCACCTAACAGGCTGTCAGTCTTGTATTTTGTGTTCTGCGTTGATGTCGATCAGGAGTGTATAATAGTCATTGCAAAACCTTCAGCATGGTTATGCTGTGGATATGTGCTCTAAATAAGAACGACTTTTTAAACTTTACATTTACTTTACAAAAACAAAAATTACCTAACTACACAGATTCTTATTAGTAAAAATAAAGATTGTTTATAAAGTCTACAAATATTATTACAGAGATGTCATGCTCAATCAAGGAAATTTCCTGAACAGTTACAAATAGTTGTAAAGCTATAGTTGTCCTCTTTGAAAAATGACGGTTTGTGGACAATACTAATTCTATCAGTAAAGCAACAACTGACACACCATGATATGACTTAATTATCACATAATATATTCAATATCAAATTAAATTCAAGATTTTGTAAAATCATAATTTTCTCCTGAATTCAAGAAATCTCCTGAAAAGTGACATCTCTATATACAGAACATTATCTATATGCCCCCTATTCTCAGGATATAAGAACAAAAACAATACATTTTCACAACTTCGAAGATAGGGTGGGAGAGGGTGAGAGAAACCACATTGATACAACTAATGTTTATTAATAATGAGAGTAACGATTGCAATATTTGGCATCTTGTCAGGGATGTTTTTCAATATTTTGTTATTTACATACATTACATATTTGATTGGAAGATAGTTGCATGGACATCAAGTGTGGCATCTAATATTGACCCCGACAATGCTGACAGGTGACAGATTTAACTGTAAAATTGAGTGTCGGCTTTAGGCCAGACATAGTACTCTTCACCAGCTTTCATTCAAAGGACCCCTTGAGCTGTGAGGACATTGAAGTAAAATTGTGTCCACCAATTGGGGTGTCAGTGGTCTAGTGATTAATTCAGTCCCTCATGAGAAAACTTTAGTTGCTCATTCTCCAACATCAGTTGGCCGGGTGATATGGTGGAATTTAATCACTCTACACATAGAATTTTCTCAATAGCCACTAGAAACCGGTGGTATGTCCATAGGTTAGACACTTAGTAATGTTTACCTCACTTAACTCTTTGACTACCAAAAAAATTTACCAGAAATTTAAATTTGGACCATGGCTCTTCAAATAATCACCCTAGCTGCTGCTCAGTGAGGGCGATGGTAGTCAAAGAGTTAAACTGGGTTAAAGCTTGGGGTAAAACCTGCAACAAATGTGTTTTGTCCACGATGTGATTTACATCGCATTTCCACTTCATGCTAATAAAGTGGGATAAGCTTCAGCTCTAAGGGTCATACTGGCTTACAGGGGAATTCACTTTTCTTTTTTGTTTTTGGCCACCAACTGCAACTGAATTTATTTTTCTGTTTTCATTTCAGATATTTAAAATTATTTTACATTCACCCCCCTCTCCATGCCTTGTATTCCTGTTGTATACATATTGTTATGAATTTGACTCATCAGACAACTACATCTGTAAGCTAGTATCAAGATAAACAAATTAAGATTTCATGATTTGAAAACCCCAGGTAGGGCAAGGCGCTCATCATGGCATCTCTAGTATTAAAAGAGTCAAGCTGCCTCCAAAAAGGTTATTCACATCTGATTTAGACAGAATAAGATCTTATGTAAGTGATGCATTCTAAGGAGCTGAGGGGAATTTTTCATCCTTTTCTCATTATCCTGAAGAAACCAGCCAGATAAGCTCTAGCCCTGTAAAGGAGCTTCAAAATATTTTTTATACCTGATAATTTATTTTACCTTCAGAGAAAGGAATGACTTTGACTAGCATGATGGCAAAAACAACCAGCGCGCCTGTTCCCAGTAAGAAAAGGCTGATGATGAACAGCTTCATGAAACGGGTGAAGTAATCGGCAAATCTGAGAAAATGTCAGTGTCATAAGTATGCATGCTGGTCTCAATGTAAAAGCTACTGATTACATCATCAAAAACATGTACTATTGTTATTGCCATTAATGCTATTGTTATTATATTGTTAATATCATCACCATTATCATTGTTAATTTCTATTTCATCTTCTTTTTCTTCTTCAAATAAACTGAAAAACTCATTTAAGTTGAGTATTACTGTCAATAGGCCACAAAAAACCCCAACCCCTCTATAATTGAAGTATTAGATGATTGGCTATTTTCTGTAATACTAGGGAGGTCTGTGTAACGCATACTTCAATGCATTAAAAACAAAATTTAGCATTTACACAGGATTGAATAAAGATTGATAAAGTCTAACGTAAGGACTGAATGACAATGAAAAATAAGACCATCTGAAGGCTGTTTCATAATCAGGTCATTCTCCAAAATTTTCCTCAGTTTCTTTTTACATTCATTGCCATCTTTGTTAAATCTGTTTTAAAGCTATTTATTATGGGTAAGAGTTTACAAAAAGCAACTTCCTTAAAGGTGGCATCCGCATGTTGTTTGTCTCAATATTTAAGTAGTTTTACTACCAAACAAATTTAATTGATTTAAGTAGGAAAAGATGACAAATTTTGCTACTTGTTATGATTGTATCACACAAAGTTGGTCTTAAATGATAACTTGCATTTTATGACTTTCAAAATTTCTGTAAACAATTCAATTGTTGTATAACGTTTAACAAAGTGTTGTGCTACGAAGCCTGTTTTATGCATCAGTGAACAAATTTATTCAATCATACATTACATCACATTTTGAGGGTGAATTTTGGAGAATGACCCAATAAGTTAAAGATGCTAACACCCAAATGTAAACCTATTGATGAAAATAAACCTACCTTCCTATTAACAAAGAAATAGCCCCTCCACCAAGTGTAGAGTAAAAACCAATCCAACCAGCTGTGGTCTGTGGGTCAAAGTGGAGAGAGCAGCAACAAACATAACATTACTTTGAAAAAGAAAAAAAAAATCAGTTGCTCTTACTGATTCGGATTTGGCAGACAAAAAGTATTGGTCAGCGAACCAAAGCTTCCCTTTCAATAGCTTGGTGTTGTCAACATTACTTTATGGCAGCGAAACATGGAAACTCACCAAGGGGGAGGAGAGGAGAATGAACTGCTTCCAGACCAAAAACCTTAGACAGATCTTTGGCTTCAGATGGCAGCAGCATATTTCATACCAAAGGGTACTTGAAATTGCTGAGACTGGCAACATAAACGACCCGGTCAGACGGAGAAGATGGAACTAGATTGGCCACACCCTCAGAAGAGGCACCGGGGATGACGGTTATGTTGCTCTGGGCTGGACACCTGAGGGGAGGAAGAGTGGCCACCCAAAGATTACTTGACGGAGGATGGTTGAGGCAGAGAGGAAGAGCACTGGCTGGGGATCCTGGGCAGTGGCAAAGAAAGCAGCCGACGACCGGACTCTGTGGAGAAGTCAAGTACTGGACTTGTGCGCCTCATGGCACGGAGAGGATTAAGGTAAGGTAGGGCTCTTACATAGTAATTCCTTCTTTTCTTGTTAGCTCATACAGATAAGTATGTGTTTCATCGCAGTATATTGAAAAAATGTGTGAATTCCTATGGACATTATTCTCAACATGCTCCGAAAAAGACATTAATCTTAGGCTGACTGGGAAGATTGCAATGTCCTGTTGACATTATGATCTAAGTTTAAAAACGATATCTAGATCTAGATCTAGATCTACTAGATATTAGATCTAAATTTTATTCTATGGCTACACCTTTTGCTACCCCAGTTGATAAGGTCGATGCAGATTTTGCACAAAGCTTTATCTACTACATCCATTTTGGCAATTGAATCGCAAATAGAAATAGTAAAAATTGTCTTTTCTTTTCAATGGTCATATTAGCCTACTTCTTTTTCATGTTAGATCTAAATCTGGATCTAGATCTACAGTTAATCTCTTTTATTCTCAAATGTCTGATTTTGTAAGCTCCTTCATGACAGCACTTTGCTCTATGTCGCACTGACTACATACAAAAATCTAAATTCTCAGATCTTTTGATATCCACAGTGAACAGAAACCCAAAGTTTGTGATAAAAACCATAGGCCCAATCACACACAAAAGTTGCAAGCATTCAAAACAGCTGAAAAAGAGGCAAGTAAGACAACAGGACAATGAGAAAAAATCTATAGAGAGGTGAAACTTGCAGATTTCCGCGGAAGATTATGATTACTGTAACATAGACTAGAGATCAGCATGGGGTCTCACCTCACTAATGTTGAAAGGCTTTAGATTGACGGTAAGGACACTCATCCAACAGTTAAGGACACCCAAACAAATACCATAGGAGAAGGCCACCACCAAGAATGATCCTTTGCTGTAAAGATGAAAAAAATTTAAAGCAAAGATGGAAAGAGAATAATGATGTTGATGACAAACTTATACAATTAAGTCAATAAGAAATCATATCAAAGCAAAATTTTCTTTTTCTACTAAGGCTTAGCAGAAAAAGAAGCTCTTAGTCTAAGCTCTCATACAGCTAGCAAGACTGTCGTCTCCATCACTGCCCCCAAATTATTTCATCATTGTATATTTTTTTCATTTCCTATTTCTGTCAAGTTATTGCCACCTAGTTATCAATCCTCTCTACAGTCTTTCCCATTTTCTTTTGCCATTCACTTTGATTCTTGACTACACATGGTCATAAAACCAACTATTTGGGAAAGTCTCTTTGCATAGAGCTTTAACAGGGCTATTTGAAATAAAAAAATTGAAATAACCAGGGCATCAGCTGCAGTGCAGTGCTTCAGGTAGGCAAAATTATCTTGCCAAAGGAAAAAACTAGACCCAAAAATGGGGCTTAAACCTAGCACATCCAGGTTGCAATGCAATACCTTAAACTACTCAGCCATCTATTCCAACCCCATTAGCTAGCAGAAAAGTGCTGATATAACAATTTCTATGCTATAATTGTCCCCATATGGACTATAGAAGATAGGTTATAAAAATGGCTAGCATGAGGAAGGTTTGATGTAAAGTATGCTAGTCTGAACCTGATAAATCTATATATTGGCAACTTTAATCACAGAGAGTGTAACGTACTGACCCTCTGAGAGACCACATGCCTGACCAGTAATTATCTCTCTCAGTGGTTGCTGATGCTGAGGGTGGAGTTGGAGGCTTCTTGGGGAAGTAGATAAAAATGGTTAATGTTATAAACCAACAAAATCCACAGCCTGAAATTGACATATAAATTGGGAAAGGTAGAAAAGCTTTTGTTGATTGACTATTGGTGATGATATTGATAAAAATGATGATGGAATGATGTGATAATGATGGTGATGAAAAGGAGATAATGAATAGGATGAAGAAATCTGTGATGGTCAGAATAATTAGATTTTCAAAACACAAATGAAAGATAGAAAAATATTAGATGGATAGTGTCAAATTGCAAAGTAGACATATATAATAAACAACAACACCAATAAAAACAATAACAAAGAGCAAGCCAACTTACAGTAGTACATGTATCTCATGATTTCATCTCTCTCGTTCTGTATGTAGGAATCTAAAGGAAAAGAAATTAAAACCAGACAATGGAGAAATGACAAAATTTTGTTAGGAGAGATAAGATAACGCAGAAATGACAAGTTTGTGTTAAGAGAGATTAAGGACCAGAAATAAAAATGATTAAAGAGAGAATATTCTGGCATATATAGTGCAATCAATTCTTTACATCAGCCCAACAAATCAAAATATCTCATGTATTCAAACATTTTATATCACTATGCGTTTAAAACAAAATCCCTTTACGTATTCCAAGGCAGCATATTTATTTTGTGTATAATAAAAAAAAAAAGACCCATAGTGGAATAAACCTAGCAATGCTGCAGATAAGGCAATAGGGTCAAATAATCTTGCCTTTGGTAAAAAAAACCCAACAGATTCCAAAGCAAAGCTGGAACTCTGAACACACAAATGCCTATTGGCTTTATTTCCACTCCCTTAAAGATCTGTATTCCATGTGGTTAATTCATAATTATCTGTTTTCATTCATTAATGATCATAAAACCCTTTTTCCATACACCCTTTTCATATTCCATTCCATAATCAGTGCAGTCCCTACCTGAGCTATTTCCATATAAACCATTATGAGCATGTGGAGATAATCTGAAATGAATTATGGAAAAAGAGGGAAAGTAAATTCAAAATTGCTGTAAGGAATGGCAAAGCATACTCTAACGACAAGAATGAAATGTTTTTGTTTTATATTGAACTCACTCAACAATGATAGGTTAACTGAGAATTTAAAATGTCATACCTTAATGGACATATTTGAATGAAGCCCTGCATATCTTAATCTGACAAGGTTTTACTTCATACTACACAAGGCAAAAGAATACCAAAATGACATCACCATCATTATAACTAAACCCAGAAAAGTAAACCTATATAATTTTTGAAATTCAGTTTCAATAAAAGTTAAGAATTTCAAATGAATTCTGCTTAGTAAAAAATCTGGATTTAGATGTATTACTTTAAGTGGCTAACATTATGTTATTTGGATTTCTGTTGGGCATATTGACATAACAATGACATTAGCCACATAGCTATAGTTTTATATGGGCCACACAGCCCAGAAAATAGAATGAAAATATTCATTTCTTACGTGGACGCATTGTTGATGGAGGAGGCATTGGATGAAGGATGATTATCTGATACGAGGAAAGGACCTAAAATGACAATAAAAAGAAGCAGAAAAAGAAATAGAATAAACTTTATTGTCTCTAGGAGGAAATCCCATTTTCTGATGTGCAACATGGAATACACAATGGAAAAAATAATATATTCATGGATGAAATAAAAATAATATAACAAAGTGCAAGCCGGTAATTGGAACGCTGCTGCTTGATTGTGACGATTTGGATTGGTGGGGCACAAAATTTTTTTTACTATTTTATATTATTCTTACTAGATAATTGGGACAGGCGCCACTAGTTGGGACAAATAAATCTCACCTGTCACAACATCTGGTGAAATTATAAGCATTAATTATTTTCGGACGAGATATACTGCACCTCTGGCTGTGTCAACGTGAAACGCTGGTAGGGAAAGCAGAGATTATATTGGTTAACTGTCAATGTTGTTCACTATGCGGCTATTGATAACTGTGAATGAAGCTTGGTGACCAATCATCCATGACACGCCTCCGTCTTGAGACAGGTCCGACTTGCAGCCCTCTTATTGACACAATAACGAATGAATGGTGTAATAAGTAGATGCTGTGATTAAAGAATGGCCGAATGTGTCATATGTGGTGCAAAAAAATTTAGCTCATAATTAAACGTGTCTATCACTATTCAATATGTGACTAAAATGGACCTTTGTTAGCTCGTTCCCTTAAACCATTTGACCAGATTGATTGTTTTTGCTGTAAAAAAAATGCCTTTTTATAGATGTTTAAAACTGTTTAATCCTTCATCTTTTGATTTTACAATTGACTCTACTTATCATCATAGTCTTGTCAAAGTGATAAGACTTAAACTTAGCCAAGAGGTTGTACGAGTCTTTATCTGGTACGGTTGAACCCGCTTAATCCAAATCTGTCGGGTTTCTGAAAAAATTTTTTATTAACCGAGAATTTAGAATAAGTGAAAATGCCTAATTTCATGTAGCGATCTTAAAATTTTCCATTATTGGCTGTGTTGCAACGTTGTTGTTTTTTATCCTTTGACAATGACATACATGTACATAAGTCGAGACGTCTGAAAACACCACTTCGTGATCACATTTCCTTTAAAAAGCGTGTCTAGACCACTGTCTAGCACAGATCCTTAAATGTTCGTCAACCATTCATCCATCCACTTCAATAGCAATCACAATGCAAACCCATTACAATAGACTTGCGTCACAATAGGTGGCCTGTACAGCTTACACCAACAGACAGTGTGTGAAGAGGTGTTACGTGTCATGTTGTGATGATTTGTGCTGTAATATATGCATCTATTTAATTGCACTTAACATTTGCCTTTTGTGTGAATCAACCATGAAGTTTTGATTTGATGATTTTGACGGTATTTTTTTTTTTAATCTTGTCTGAATTGTTGTTCTTTGCCGACCATAAAAAATTTGGATTAAACGGTCACGGCAGGTAAAAATTTGGATTAACCGGTCATTTTATTTGGAAAAAATAACATTGTTTAAAAAACATTTGGAATAACCGGGTTGGACTGTACAACATTTGCTCAAGTTGCCACTAAATTTGGCATGAAAAAATAAACTGCATCCTGATCAATTCCAGTCAAACAGATGATCAGAGCGACGGCGTCATCAGAGGTTAGGAAAAAATGAAAACATGGAGGCAAAAACAAAAATTTAACCAAAAAGCCAGAATATCAGGACCACAAATGAAAGAAAAGGCATCCAGCCTAGCAGCCCTCAAATAGATGACAATTTCTTGGCATCAGACAGATGGCTGCAAAGATGGAATCAGAGCAGCTACAATGTTTGCTATAAATGTGAGCATGGTGAAAAACAAGATGCTGACCAGATTGAAGCAAATAATTAGTGTCAACAAGTTTTACCTGAACATTTACGATCATATTATGCATCTGATGAAATCTATAATGCTGATGAAACAAAGATTTTATTACAGAAGATTCCCCGACTGAAGACACTGTGGTGTTTCTGATGAACTATGAGATGGCAAAAAGGTAATGGATCATGTTACTCTGCTTGTCTGCTTTAATATGACAGGAACAGATAAGATAAGATAATAACAGATAAGTTGCTTGGCATAGGAAAATGCCAGAGTCCAAGATGTTTACTCCAAAACAAGGACAAACTGCCTGTTAAGTACAACAACTCTATGAATGCCTGGATGAAAGGAGACATTTTTGAAAGATGGTTGAAGCAACTTAACAAAGAAATGGGTCTCAAGAAAAAATGCATCTATCTCCTGATTGATAATTGTACTGTACAACCTCTAGACAATTTGAATTTGTTCTCCAACGTATCTGTCAAGTTTTCATCCAACCAATTAATTAAAGGATTATCAAAAACCTGAAGGGACATTACTGCAGCAAACTGAAAAATTCTTTCTCTATTGTCCTTCTCCATGTCTCCCTCAGTCTTCCTCGTTTTCTTGTTCCCTACAGAGTCCAGCATAGTGCTATTCTCGGGATTGAATCCGTGGGCATCCTGAAGACATGGCCAAGCCACCTTCAACGTCTCGCTCTGATGATGTCCGATATTGAGCACATTTTGGTTTTACGTAGGAGGTCCTCGTTCCTGATGACATTCGGCCAGAATATTCTGAGGAGTCTTCGTAAGCATTTAGTTTGAAATCCCTCCAGTTTTTGTTCTATTTTTAATGTTGTCTTCCAACATTCTGCTCCATATAGCAATACACTCAGAACATTGCTCTTGAAAATCCTGAGGTTTTCCCCAAAGTTGATTTATCACCTCTGAAATGTCGTCAATGTAAAGCAAATGAGATTGATGTCGTTTAGACAATACAGAATGTGACCACAAAATGCTTTTGATATATCGTCATAATAAATTGTGATCCTAAACAATCTTGGGTATACACGATTTATTATTGGAAAATTTCAGCTTAAATCATTCAGCAGTTTTGACTCCTATCCTGACAAGCGGGGTGTATTTGACGACAATTCGGCTATTAGCGAATAGATGTTCCCGTAATTAAACTTAATTTTGAATTCAAAAGAACACCAAAATCGTGACTGTAATAGAAGTCTTATTGCTTGTTTCGTCAACCAAGTAAAAGAAGTAGCAAATAAATATCATAGCAACACTAAAAGTAATAAAATCGAACGACGAAACGAAATTGACAGAAAGACGATAATTGAACTAGACCCGAACTAAGATATCCCTAGTGGTCCCAAGAACTGGCAGACGTGTGATTGAAATATACCCAACGCCCTCCTTTCATTTCCTGTAGCTCTTTTAAACAGAACACCGAAAAAGATAGATGGTAGCCTTCTAATTTTCGTCCCAGATGGCTTTTCAACTGGTCTGTATTCGTAACAAAATTGGTCTTTACCTAAGATTTTATTACATATTGATAGATCTCTGCCGTTAAATGCGTAGCAACCGAAATGAGGTCTCCTCCTCTCCCATTCTATCTCTCTCTCCCTCCCTCCCTCTCTCTCTCTCTCTCTCTCTCTCTCTCTCTCTCACTCTCTCTCTCTCTGTCACTCTTTCTTTCTTTTTCTCTTCCTGTCTATTTTTATATCAATCAATCCAACATCATTTGTCTCTTTCTATATCTCTCTCATCTCTCTCTCTCTCTCTCTCTCTCTCTCTCTCTCTCTCTCTCTCTCTCTCTCTCTCTCAAACTCTCTCTC
>JASKDV010187251.1:0-11914 GCA_032466395.1 Aegires albopunctatus
TTATTATTATTATTATTATTATTATTATTATTATTATTATTATTATTATTATTATTATTATTATTGTTATTATTATTTTTTTTGGTCAAAAGCTGACCTTGCTGCAAAAATTATTTTATCAATAAAATAATGATTAAAAATGTAATACTTACTTACAAACCTTGGACACCATTCCCCAAAAGCTTAAATCGGAAGGAAAAGTAAGGCATTAGATTTTTTTCTCAGGTGATTTTATTGAAATGTGAAATGATTAGTTAAAACCAAACATATGCTGTGGTCCCCTCTTATGTCATTCTAACTTTCATCTTCTGAATATATTCAGATGACTGATATTTCTTGTATTTTGAATTTATTATTCTCATTCAGCACAAAAATTATGCATAATATTATTATTAATATTGATTTTCATCTCTTTACTGAAAGATCTTCCACAAAAGCCACCTTTATCTTTGTAGAGGTGAATTTTAGTACTCATCTTTGTTCCAATTTTTGCTCTCATACATTTTTTGGCAGATTTCTCTTTCTCGTTATTTCATACTACATCTAGATTTTATAATTGATTCCCATTGTATATCACGGACCTGATTTCCAGAGTGCTGGCTCAAATCAATATGACTCAAGGTACAGTGTGGCTACTGGAAATATTTTACCCTATATTGGTGGTAGTGGAAATATGGAATTCAGATCTGAACTCAAAGGAGATGGCAGTAATCTCTTCACTAACTCAAAGTCACCCGAGAGGAAAAAGTATTTTCCAAGGCCTCATCTTGAACGGAAAATTGATCATGATGATGGTGGAAACCAAAATAGAACAGAGGAGGATGAGGAGAACTTAATGAAAACTCAACTATTGAAAGATTGGATTGAGAATAAGTACAATGTTGCCGGAGGAAGGTCCCAAAGGAGGTCATTGAAGCATGGTAAACAGAAGAAGTTTGAGAGTGCATTGGTTGAAAATTCTCACTCTGGTAAAGATGCTTTGAAATTGCCTCCAATCCCAAAACCCAAACAAATTTGGAAAAGCGTAAGGAATCTATTTGTTTGGTGCAATATCATATCCACGTTTGGCCGCTTTATTGGTGTATCTTTTGAACTGACGCTCTTGGTTTTTGCAGATATATTTATAGCTCTCAGACAAAATATTGTAATGCTTGTATGCTGTATTATTTCATAATGTTGCGACTTTTGTGTGTGTGTGTGCTTTGTGTTTTATTCTATTTTGAACATTTAATTACAATTTTTAAAGAAAGTTATAGGGTATAAAAATGTAGCTTTTCCAATAGTAAAATTGAAAAGCAAGAGAAAAAATTTGTTTTCCCTTGTCATAATTTTATATTTTAATTTTATTTGATTTCTGATGTTTTATTTTTTCACATATTTCACCGCACACATATCATTATTCGATTTTTGCTTTTCAAAATGAATTATTTTCCCATCTGATTATAGTGCCATCACCTCCAAGTCCAAGAGATATTTGAAGTTAAAAATGACATTTTGAATGTATCTAGTCTTTTTCATTTCCTGTCTCTTTCACCTGGAATTCGTAATTCATTGCTTCAGTATCATTATAATTCAAAGCAGTTCTGTTCTGAATGTCTTTGGTATTGCATATTGTTTTCTCACCATATCCCAAACACCTTTGAACTGCATGAATAAAAATACACTTATCGTATATGCCAACTTGATTAATGTATGCATGTCCTCATAATAAAAAGTTTAACCTTTAAAAATGAGGGAGCAAAGCATGTTTCTTTGTTTTCATATTGCATGTCATAATGGTAAGTAATTAGTTCGAGTACAGGCCGTAGACTTGTGCTTTCAGTTGGTGTATTTTTACCTTGGATGTAAAGCCTATCATGTCTTCTTCTTTATGTGAATTTCATACTACCCCTCGTGTAATTACTTTGTTTATTCTTTCCTCTTCTCCGTTTTGTGCCTTTCAGTGTTGAGGGTAGATGCAATTTTCTATCACGGACTAGATGAGTAGCCTCTGCCAGAGAATTGTTGTAAGACTTAACCATATATTGGACCCAATCAATCCATCTCATTCTGAGTCTTCCTCTCAGTCTGGTTTGTATTGTTGAATGCTCAGGCTGCAGGGTTGATTCAATGAAGTGTTGCATAATAACATTTCCTTCCTGGTGGTGAATGAACAAATGCAATAATATCAGGAAGTCTTTTGCAGAGAGTGCTAGTGATGTCATTGGCACATCTATGTTCAATTTCACTCCTTAACTTCCATTTAGCAGTACCTCTTCTGTTATGCTTTAAGTTTTCTCTTTTTCTCCATTTTTATTTGAGGTCTAGTGTCACCTTGTACCCAACTGATTCTGAGTAGTTATAAACTATAAAAGTCCTGTTTAGTCAGCTTCTGATTTTGGACATCCAAACCATCGCCATTTTCACTGCTTGATCTGGTCTGACACAGAGATGCCCTGTGTAAGAGAGGATTTATCTTATAAGTCAGGCCATCTTACCTCTTTTCCCTTGAAATTTTCAAAAATGTTTTTCCTTATTCAGTTATTCTCATCTGCCCGTAAGTTCACTTCATTTTTCACAATTTCGCAACACCTTGAATCTTTCCTTTGTCTTTAATTTCCTCAGTACATTGCCGTTGATTGTTTTTCTGCCTCTATGACTTATTGTTTTATTCTCTGAGATCATTTTGTTAGAAAAATCAATCCCTTTACAATATGTATCAGTATCATCTAAGGTTAATATTTTGTGGTCTTGACATATTTTGTGTGGAATCTTTTGAAAAATCAACCCACTTGCAAAATGTATCGTCTTAGGTTAGTATTTTATTGTTTCAGAATATTTTGTGTGGAATCTTTTTAAAAATAAAACCAATCCACTTATCAGCAGAATAGCATTGGAATTATCATTGCTTGATAAAGCTAGAAGTGAAAAAAGATAACAAACAATAATAAACATAACAAGAGATCACATAATTCTCCAGCCCATTGGTTGAAAGATAAACTAGTGTTCTTCATTACCTATTTTCTCCTTCATTTTACGTTCACTTTTACTTTATGTTGAATGATTTTGTTAACATTATTTTCTATGGAAGCACAGCTTTTATAACAGCTGAACCTGAGAAAGATATCAACACGGGTAGCAGTAGCGCTTTCAGGTGAAAATGATAAAACTTTAAGACAAAATTACACTTGTGTTTATTGACATTGACAAGCATAATGGAAATGGATCGTTTGTAAAGGAATGTCTGTGAGCATTATGTTATGGTGTGGAAATATTTAAATTAAAATTTTTAAAAGATATAACAATATCAAGAGAAACAGATGTAACAGTAGGATAAGACTGCAGATGTATTTGCAGAAAATGTAGAATTATTCCAAGTGAAAAAAGTTTGGCTGACACTGACTGAGTACATTCTTCCAACTTTATGAGAAGTGTTGTGGGTGAAAGAATTTCATTTTATGGCTGATTGAGTATGCTAGGTTGGGTTTTTTGGGGTTGTTTTTTTTGTCTCACCTTTTATTTTTACACACAGAAAGATTCTACCTCTTTTTGCCTTTTAAGTCTGCATCTGAAGGGTTTGGTTCCAAAGATAGAGAAAAGGTTTCTGATTTAATGTTGGTTATAAAAAGGAGGAAAATAAGGGCTTTGATTTTCTGTTGTCACGAAAGCAAATTTCAGTCTTGTGAAAAATAAATACCACCAAAAAAGAATGATAATCTAAAAATGAGTAATTCAAATCCTCTTCTGCTTCACTTTTAATTTCCTGGTCATAACAGGTAGATTTCAATTTTAGCAGGTTCAGCTGTAACTGCTTCATCGTTAACACAAATTGCATTAAAATTGTTTTTAAGCTATAACCATGGAGGTACAAAAGAAAAGTTTATCAATAGCTTGATGGCCATGACAAAGGAGATATGAATTTTATAATACAATACATTTTGAAATTCAAGCATAGGTTTGGTTAGATCAGATGCTATAACTATTATAAGGCTCTTACTCTAACTATATTTATGGTTTGAAAGTGAATAACATGCTAGAACTAGAAATAGAAAAGTGTGAAACTCTTCAGTCAAATAAAATCATTTATTCCATCAACTATTCTTTCTTTGGTATAAAGCAGTTTAAAAATAATATGTATTAGATCTATTCATATCTTTTCATATAACAGGCCTCATTTGACTCGAAGGAATCTAAACAGGAGAACTAGGAACTCAGATAGTCAGACATTTAATATCCCTACATCTTGAAATAATTGCCATAGGCATTCTTTCTTCCCTAGCACTGCAAGATTGTGGAATAAATTAAAACCAGATGTTAGCAGTAGTGAAAGTGTTGATATGTTTAAACATAGCCTACAATATGAAATACTTAGATCTACATACAATTAGTTAGCTAACATAATACTTAATATCTAACACTTAATTATGGAGAGCGTATTGATAGTAATACCTAACATAGTTGAGTTTGTCAGTTTATTTGAAGAAAAAGAAAAAGAAATATGTTGCAATGCCTTTTCAATGTATACTTATCATCATAAAATGAAAAACAAAAATATTGAAAGTATTTGCCTATATTGTAAACTCAATATATAAAGCATTTTGTGATAATGTCTAAAATCATAGACTAAACCTTGGAATATTTTCTTCTTTGCCTCATTTAGCAGCACAAATTGAATATAGGCACATATCATACATAATTCAAAATCTGATGCATGCATGGTATGCTTGTTCACTTTTGGTGTCATATTTGGAAGATGTTTAAGGAATACCGCTTGGGAAATAATATGCATTTTATTAACATGGTATATAAAATGATGAAATGAATATCGGTAGAAAGAATCCTATGCTATCTGTAAAATATTGTGATCACAACTTAACTGCTGAAATAAGAGCATCGTGATCTATTTGCACCCTTGTAATCTGTCTACTTGAGATATTTTCTTCAATGCATGCATTTAAATGTTTTAAAGTTTTTATTTGCACGATAGAATTTTAAGACATTAAGTAAACTTTCTACGCAGGAATCTACAGTATCCATAAAGAATTAAGATTAAACAAAACATAAATTTCCATAATATACAGGCCTATTGTATCTTTTCATTAATTTATGAAATAGATTTGAATCAATAATCATTATAAAGCAAAATTTTAATCCATTTCCTTGCATTGAAAAATACATTGTGGGGCATCATGGCCTTAGGTAGACACTTTGATTGGTGACAAATACATTCCAGGATATATCCAGGCCATGGTAAGGTTTAGTTCTTGGGAAAGACATTATCTCACCTTACTCAGGAGTAAATTGATTACCTGGCTATAGGTGGAGTCAGATCTTGTCAGTTGCAAGGAGGAAGGTAAATGTAAGGCCATAGTTGAGTATGAATAGAATAAAAGAACAAGAATATATAAATAAACTCAACTGGGTTCAAGACAAAACAAGACAAATTTGACGTATTGGTTAAAGAACCTTTGTCAAGAAATAAATAAACGAACAAACAATTACATATCTAGATGAAAACAGAAAATACATTTTCATCTAGATCTGTAATTGTTCGTTTGTTTATTTCTTGACAAAGGTTCTTCAACCAAAACGTCAAATCTAGTTGAATTATTTATATTCTTGTTCTTTTATTCTTGCTAGGAGGAAGCAATTTGTATTGTAAGTACATGTACCTCTGTAAGCAGCCCAGGGGGTTGAGAAGGATATTGGAATGTCGCACACCACCCGCCTGGGAACTTTTGTAAAATGCTTAGAGCAGATTTTGTGGGAATATTGCTATATAGTAATGCTCTCTAACTTGTAACAATTTTTTTCAATGCACTTACTTCATTACTTATTAACATTTGATTTATTATTTTGAATTTAATAATTGACAAATCAAGATTTTTATTTATTTTTATCAAATTATTTTGCAGTTATACAATATATCATCGAGAGATAATTATTTTGACATTAACCTATTATCATAATTATATCTCTATTCAAATATCTGTTTTACATTTGTTTGTTTATTAAAACAAAACTTTATTTTCCCAGAGTTAATTTGCAAAGATATTTATTGATTGATCATATCAACAAATATAATTGATGTTTATAATGATTTCATAAACTTTATTTATTCCCTGGGCAAATAGTTCTGAAAGGAAAATTCAAATATGAAATAATGTCACGCACGACATAGCTTTATTCATAGAACACAAGTCATATCAAGTAATGGGCACCTTTTACCAACAACACATGTCTTGTTGCTTTGTCTTCTCTTTCTCTTTTTTTTCATAAATTGTGTGTTTCATAATTTTAAAATTGACTTAGTTTAATCACTTATTGTCCATTAATTAGACTACAGTGTCCATTTTATGTGATTAAAATTAAAAGTTTTATTAGTTCATACCAATTT
The DNA here is from genome assembly GCA_032466395.1 of Aegires albopunctatus. Lineage (NCBI taxonomy): Eukaryota > Metazoa > Mollusca > Gastropoda > Nudibranchia > Aegiretidae > Aegires > Aegires albopunctatus. The sequence continues at coordinate 6,377 of JASKDV010187251.1, forward strand.
TGAATGAGTTTACTCACTATAAATACATAATAACTTACACATTCTTAATTTGTTCTTTCGTATTAATTTCTTTGTTTTGTTTTTGCTTTTTCAATAAGTTTGAAAATTGACAGGACAATGACATTCTAAAATTAAAAATTATTTGGAATTTTACCATTTGCTAATCTAGAACTTGGTTTCATTTTCATGTTATGACAGATAGAATATATTTCATTTAAAAAAAAAAAAAAAGCATCTTTCATGTTTACGATCGGTGTAAAGTAACATTTAAGAACTGGTATTTTTTTCTTCCCCTCATATAGAGGAGCCCATTTTATTTCATAACTGTTTCTCTGTTGATCCACCCAATACTTAACTTCATATAATATAAAAATGTTATCAACAATGTTTAATTTTTACTCTAAATAAAGCGCACAAACTTGATATCCAATTCCCAAAGAAACTCTTTTCTGCCCTTCCCAAATCAATCTCTCCAACTTTTAATATTTGAACGGTCTTTCTTCAATGTACTTACTTCTAGATGAGTTCAGTGCTAAACTTCGTATGCTTTCTTTGACCTTTGATCTTGGGTGGTCAATCCATTGCTGCTTCATTTTCTCATCTCTTTTTAAGTTGGTTGAAGACCTATGCTCATCATAGATTCATAACTTTTCTAAAATATCATATTTCTTCCCTTCCCCCTCCACTGATTAAATTTGAATAATTAGAGATATAGATGTTTTCAATGCAAAACTCAGTTTTCCAAAATTCAACACAAGCAACTACATCTTTTATTTTTCAGAATGCTGGCAATGTACAAAACAACAGCGCTGACCATGCTCGGAGACTTGCCAACCGAAAATTTAGAACAGGAAGTCCTCCCAACTACGAGTATGTTTACATCGACAATTACAGTCACAATTAAAAGATTGACGATGTTTTCATCAATCTTGTCATAATTGAACGTCTTATCTGGTGGAGGTTTCTTTATTTGTGCACATGAAACTGATGTAACAGTGGTATTCTGGAATGAAGTTCATACACTTAAAAAAATATATAACAAATAATTATCTCTATATACATTGATAAGTCACATGTTTTACACATAAATTATATGTAGGGAGACTAATGCTTAAAGAAAATTGAAGTACTGGACTCATTGTTATTCTATACTTACTATCATATTTACTTGCAAGAACCTTTATAATACTTTTTTCTCTATTTCAATAAAAAATAATGACACACAGAAAAACAAGAATAACCCAGACAGCTTGTGCCTTTTAATAATTTTCTATATTTATTTTGTTGTCAGTATTATTTAATACAAAGAGAATTGTTAAATTATTTTTTAGACTTTCTGTGTGATATATTGCCTTGAAAAAAAAATTTGTCAAACTGTGATATGTTTTAATTATTTATTAATGTTACATTGAATTTATTTTATAAAATAGTTGCTTTTGTCAAGGTCTTGATGGTATAGTCAATAAATCAAAGAGCTTGTGAGTATGGTGCCCTTGGTTTGATTCCCATTGTTGCGGTAATTATTTAAATAGGAATATCTCACTGATATCCTTTTAACTCAATTTAAACAAAGAACATAGAAACATACAGTCTGGTCTCTCTAATCCTAACACCTCCGTTCTCGGCAATTTGTTAGATTTACAGAAATTTCTGGATCAGGGAATACTAAGAAATAATAAGAAAAAAATTTGTTCCCAGAAAATGGTTCAGATTACAGAGGGATTCGGAATGCAGAAGTCCGGATTGGAGAGACTAGACTGTATCACTTTACTTCATTAAAACCAAGACAAGCTCAGGTTGTATAGGTGTTATTAGCCCTTGAATGAATTCTTCTTTAAATAAAAGTGAAGTATAAATTGTTTATTTGTGTTAAAAGACATGAGGTTACGATGTTTGAGCCTGATACCCCAAATATATTAAATGTCCAGTTTTCATTATAGATAATCTCATTTTGACCTGTTTCATAAGATGGTTTTATTTCTCATCTGAATAGCCTTGAGTCATTTGTTAATTTTTTATTCCGAATACTAAGGATAATTCCAGTCCATGATTCATACCCATTAATCATGTTTTCTATAAGTGATTTATCATGTTCATGCATGGGGCCATGGAATAACATTTCATTTTTTATCCCATCTATTAAAAGTCTGACCTCACAACCAAACCCTAAATCATATAGCAATATAACAATTGAAAGAAAAACGAGAAATAGATTTCAAGTTTTCGTTATAGATAATCTCATTTTGACCTGTTTCATAAGGTTTTATTTCTCATTTGAATAGCTTTGAGTCATTTGTTAATTCTTTATTCCGAATACTATGGATTATTCCAGTCCATAATTCACACCCATTAATCATGTTTTCTATAAGTGATTTATCATGTTCATATCCACGGAATAACATTTCATTTTTTCCCCCAAAGTCTGACCTCATAACCAAATCCTAAATCATATAGCAATACAACAATTGAAAATTGAAAATTGAAAGAAAAACGAGAAATAGATTAGATTGAATATAAATTTGTAAACTATGTCACTTTTATTGACATTATTTATACAAAAAATGAAAACTTTCCATTTCGTAATCATTTCATTCTTTCTTTTCATTGTAATTCTTTCACTCAATAACCAAAACCTTTCATCTCACTCTTTAGCTGTCATCCATTCACTCCCTCACTTTTTCAGTAAAATATTTTCCATTCTTTATCCATGCATTTTCCGTCTCATTGAAAGTATACATTATACTTCATTCTCATTAAATGAAATGCAAAGCTTACTTTGATATATAATCACCAATAAAATATAATATATAATATTTAACAGGGTCTGAATTCCTATACATTATCAAAAACATTAATAGAAAGATTCATAGTTCACATCAAAAAGGACATTTTAAATATAAGTTTTGTAAACATTTCAAGTAGATTTATAAAAAATTGTTATAAATTCAATAAATGCTTTTATTGAAACAAGCATGGAATGTTATGTTAAATGTAAATAAGAATTATAATATATACAACAATAATCATAATCATAGCAAAATAATGGCGATGAGGTTGGAATGTTTCTGTTGCTGTATGTATACCAGCGTAAAATGTCTCATTTTGAATTTTGACATATGAATAAAAATTATGAAATTTTCAAGTGAGTCATTTCAGACATTGTGTTTATTTATAAACCCCATTTCTTTTAGATGAAATCATTTAAAGGTTGAAAAAAAGAAAAGAAATGTAAACCAAATATAAATGATAATGACAAAGCATTGATATAATGAATGATAATAATCACAATAATGAAAAATACATGGAGGTTTTCCTCATAACATATTGGTATTATTAAGAAAGTAAATTTCTTTCTGAGCCGATATGGCCTAAAGAGCTCACTGGCATGCAGAAGAAAATGCGATGTTTAATCAAATTCTGGACAAGTCACCATTTATCGTTGGTTTTACCCTCAGCTTTAACTAACTACCCATTTACACCTGGGTGTAGTGAGATAAATTGGACAGTGTCTAACCTAAGGACACATCATCCACAGCCTATTATTATCTTGAAAATTTGACCCAAAGAAGGATTCTAACCCACCATGTCACCTAGCCAACTGGTTTCAATAAATGAGCTGCTTCAGTTTTCTCAAGACTGAACACTTTGAACTGTTTAACTACTTGGCCACTGATACTCCAACATACTGGTATCATAGCTAGTTTCTTGTGATTCTCACAGCAATCTCCGTCACTTCTTGTTCTTCAAATAAACTGATAAAACTCAACTAGATTGAGTATCATTGTCAATAAATAAAAACAGCCCACCTATCTATCAAAAGTAATAGATATTAGTATTATTATGTTAGCTAACTAATTGTATGAAGATCTGAGTATTTCATACTGCAGCCTATGTTTAAGAGTATCAATGCTTCGCCACTTCTAATATATGGATTCAACGCCCATATTGTCCTAGGCCCTGCAAGTCATTATCAGACCACACAGTCAACTCTGTGATGAGTGTCATCTCCTATTTCAATAAACTGCCAATATCTGTTTTCTCCCCAATCACCTCTTATGGTATTATCGATCTTGTTTTTCATATACAGTCAGCCCTCTCTAATCCAAACACCTCCATTCTCTACAATTTATTCGGATTACAGAATTTTCTGAATTAGAGAATACTGAAATATAATAAGTAAAAAATCTGTTCCCAGAATATCATTTAGATAGACACACATGCATAGTCAATTCAATAAACAAGACCAATAAAGGAAACTTAACATTAAGCAACCTTACCACTCAGCAAATGATGACTGATATTATAGAATTCTACCAAAAAAAGTGCCAAGTGTGACAAAGAGAATAAAGAGAATTATCTCCTCCTTGTAACAAAGTTCAGCCAATGACACCTCCCTGGTACGAATCAACTTGTAGAACTGGTAACAAGGAATCAAGATGTGGAATACATCAGGGATCATTAAACCAATGTTACGGGCATTTTGGAAGTTGGTGCCGTAACCATGTAATACGTGAGTGATGAACTGGTCAGAACCGGATACGATGATGTGGACTAAGTTGATGGCGATAATCATTATGAGCTTCCAAACTTTTAACTAGATCAATGAAAAACAAAACAAGCAGTATATTTAGTAAAGAAGAAAAGAAATAGACACCAAACTTCCATTATTCATGATCCATAGTTACTATTTTTCAATGACTTTAATAATGGTAAAAATAATAATGAAAATTATTTTTTTTTAAATAATAATAAAAAAAAATAAAATAATAATAATAATAATAATAATAATAATAATAATAATAATAATAATAATAATGATAATAATAGAAGAATTTATATGCACTTGATCCACAAAAAGACAGCTCTGGGCGCTTTAAAAAATTAACATCAATTCTACAACTAAATGAATAAATAAATTAATTGTATCCTTATATAATAAAAACATCTACATAAAACAATATGATTGCATAAGGGAAGTAAAATCAACTCATCTATACATGTCTTGAACAACTGTCGAAAATCATGGTAATAATAAAACAACAAGAAAATAATGTTAAGAATAAACATAATCTAATTAAATCATTCTTGCTCCGCAGTCAATTTGGATTATAAAACCCTTTTTAAAATTTATTTTCAAAACACTTTAAGCTTTTAGACTTTCTTATATCTTTAGGAAGAGAGTTCCAAATGTGAGGGCCAAAATGAGAAAAGGCTCAATCTCCACTTTTTGAATTTGTTATGGGAACAGCTAGACGGGTTTTGTTTGACAAGGATCGCAAGGATCTAGAATGGTTCCATAAATGAATAAGATCAGATAGATATGTAGGAGAAGATCCCTCAAACAACGATAACTTAAAAACAGCAGCTTTGAATTTAATCCTATTAGTATTAGGCCAGTGGAGAGATTCTTAAAGTGGCAATGCACCATCTAGCTTAATTTTTCTAAAAATCAACCTTGCAGCATACATAATAATAATAATAATAATAATAATAATAATAATAATAATAATAATAATAATAATAATAATAATAATAATA
>JASKDV010187262.1:0-11914 GCA_032466395.1 Aegires albopunctatus
ATAGAAGAAGAAAGAAAGAGAGAGAGAGAGAGAGATAGAAGAAAGAAAGAAAGAGAGAGAGAGATAGAAGAAGAAAGAAAGAGAGAGAGAGATAGAAGAAGAAAGAAAGAGAGAGAGGGATAGAAGAAGAAAGAGAGAGAGAGAGAGAGAGAGAGAGAGAGAGAGAGAGAGAGAGAGAGAGAGAAAGGTTGGGATGTGGATGGTGTAATTCATTTTGATTGCCATATTTCCCCTCAAATTTGATTACTTAATACTTGGCGCAGTTCACTTTTGTATACAGGAATAATGTGTTCTGTGTGACGGCCTAGCGTCTATTTAGTTTATTTCTCAAACGATTTGGCTGAAATTTTCTGTGAAGATCACAGATTACAGGAAGTTTTGCCTTTTGGCCTTTAAATTTAAAATAATGAAATGTGGTTATCTAATTAGTAATTAATGGTTAATCATTTCGTTGCGGATTCATATTTAACTCCTTCCGACAAGTCATTCATAAAACCAAAGGATACACTCAACCACCATTTTATATACATTGTAGTCATATTATGTGTTTAATGCATTGTTGCTATTTATTTCAAGTTCAAGTGTCAAATGAAGTGCAATCCATGATACATGCCCATGTCAACATATTGACACTGTACTTCATGTAATGCTAGTAGTAGTAGTAGTAAAAAAAAACAACACTTCTCTGGGTTATTATCTGCTGAGCAGTCATGCTCGTAATTATTCATGCCCGTTTATTGCTATTACTAACACTTACGCCTACAGCCTACACATAATGAAACTTGTTAAACCGATAAAGGTTAAGAAAAAAAAAAAAGAAGAAAAAAAAAAAGAAGAAAAGAAAAAGGTCTAATTGAAAAGAAATTGAAGCTGTATCATTTTTTTTCGATATAGACAGATCTATATTTAAACCAAAATAAAAGCAACAGCTCCTTGAATTCAGGTTTAACAGGATTCTGTTGTACTTAAGTCTTAACGGGCGGGCTTGCCGGGCACAGGTGGGGAATCCCCCGATCAGTTACCTTTCGCTACGGCGGGTTTACCTATGCAGCTCCCTTCTCTCACGTTCCCGGTGGCGAGGTTGTTGCTAACTACTAACAGTCAGCGAGAAGTTAGATTCTATTTCTATGGACAGGATTTTTTTCTTTACGTTGTGCATATTTTGTTTGACTTTGTATATTTCGTTTTCTAGATGAAATTTGATGTTGAAATTCATCGTTTTATGAAAATAAATATCTATATAATTAATTATATATAAAAGAGCAAGGTTTTTTTAATCATCAAACTCCATTACTTCCCCCCTCTCTACATTGTTTTTCTTACTAATCATATCACTCGGTATATATAATATCACTACACTGTTTATTTAAACTTCTGTTGTTATTTCATCCTCATCCCACAACATAACCAACCCATGTCATGTCTCTATAAGTTACTATAACATGTGTCCTCAACCTGCCACACCCACGTATGAATGGACTCAACCGTAGTTTTCTCAATGTTGATTCATTCTCTAAAATTTTGAATTTGATTGGATTTAAGTACACTTAGAATCGCGTTAGTAGACATTAATTATACTTTTGATGTATTGAGAATGGTTTTGATGTCATGTGGTCCTGTTTGGACTGCTTGTAACAAGTGCGAAAAGTTTCAACACCGTGATAAGCTAGTGAACTGGAATGCATACGACGCCTGCTTGCAATGGCTGGCGACAATATACGCGTCCAGCCTTAAACTCAATAGTTTGGTCAGGGACTGGAAGGAAAGCGGGTCATTACGCGCCCCGCCCGCTAAGGATTAATTAATTTTATAATAACACTAGTAAACGAATAGGCCCACTATCTTAAAGTTTAAGTAAAAACTGTAGCATGGAGATATTTTATTGCTAAGCCATTGTAAAAGTACATGTATGATAGAATAATGTGGTCTAGAGGGGGATATTTGGCCTTGCAAACAAAGACCCCAGGTTGACCCCTTCAGTGCCAGTAGTAATTCATCCCTTGTGCCAGACCTAAATGGTGGCTAATCAAGTGATTTGCACTAAAATGTTATTACATCATTACAAAAAGAGATAGAACTATGGAACTTCACACATAGGAATACAGAAGCTACAGCTACAAGAAAACTTACATAAACCATGAGAGGACTTAAAGAAAAAAGAGCCACGTGAAATAGGCTTGTAAGAAGTATACTAAAGGAAGAGCTTTTTCAAATGCGGACACCTCTGTATACACTCTAGAAAGTAGAGAAGGATTTAAAATGTAATAGCTTCCGTCCAAAACCTTTAAAAGGTGCAATGAACAAAATAGTAGGGACATAATGCTACGCGAGAATGCTCTTAAGTTCTAGAAAGAGAACTCTTCAGAAAGCTACCGCATTCTTGAGAAAATTAAATATTTATTCTTGAGAATAGTGACACATTCAATCTACCACTCCATCAGCACTTGGAAAGAAATACATCACAAACAGCAAAAAATAAATTACGTGAAATCTTTAATTCCAGGTACTAGATTTTTTAACAATAACTATATCCATAAATTACGAAATATCGCAAAAAAATTAATTTGAAAACAATTTCTTGGTTGGTCCTGGACAATATTTTGATAAAACCAAAAACAAATGGAATGATTAGATTTGCTAGAAGCAAAGAAAAAGTAAAAAATAAGTAATAAATAAATATTGAATTGAACATTAAAAAGTTTGGCCAAAAGGAATCCATGTTGAACACAGAGGTGACAGTGAGGTAATTGCATCATCATCAACAAATCTAGGCTAGGACTTCTTCCTCCTCCTCCTCAAATTCCCCTTCATCATCTGCAGTAGCATCCTGGTATTGCTGGTATTCAGATACCAAGTCGTTCATGTTGGATTCTGCTTCAGTGAATTCCATCTCATCCATACCCTCCCCAGTGTACCAGTGGAGGAAAGCCTTACGACGGAACATAGCGGTGAACTGCTCAGAGATACGCTTGAACAATTCTTGGATGGCAGTGCTGTTTCCAATGAAGGTGGAGCTCATCTGAGAAAGCAAAAGATTGAAAGTGCATAATGTTAAAACTAAAAGCAAGGGTAAATCAAAATTGGACTACATAAGAAACTATTGCAGACTGAGCATCAAAGATGTTGCAAGAAGTTTTAAAGTCATAATGTATGTCGATTTAGTAAAGTCGTTAGCTTGGACATTCCTTTGACAAATCATCACAAGATGTGTGTTATCAAATCTATCATATATAGTCTAATCATTAATTTTTTTAATCTGTGAATTTCAATGGCCAAATATAAAGAAATGCTATTAATGCTTACCAAGCATAGAAAGAAAATGTATGGTTATAAAAAAAAATGAATGCCAAGATTAACTTTTGATTTAAATAGTGTTAACAAAAATAGATTAGAGAAAGAAATAGCTTAAATTGGTAAAAATTACATTTCATTATTCATTTTCTTTAACAATAGAATGGCAATAATAGAAATAGAGAGATATTGCAGAGTTGAAAATAGTTTTTACCTTTAATCCACGAGGAGGAATATCACAGACAGCTACTTTAACGTTGTTGGGGATCCATTCAACAAAGTATGAGGAATTTTTGTTTTGAATATTAAGCATCTGTTCATCTACTTCTTTCATGGACATGCGTCCACGGAACAAGGCAGCAACAGTCAGATAACGTCCATGACGAGGATCACAGGCGGCCATCATGTTCTTTGCATCAAACATTTGTTGAGTGAGCTCAGGTACAGTCAAAGCTCTAGAAACAAAAAAGAACAAAATAGTAGACTCAGAAGCTTGGGACAGAGATAATGTAGCAAAATGCAATGTATAGTTTATAATCTTTAAAAAAACAAAACACAAACAAAAATCTATGACCTAATCCTACAAAGAAAAGAAAATAAAAAAATTATTATTTTATAGAAGAGCTGCTGCTGATGGTCACTTCTTTGCTGTTTAAAAATTACTCTGAAAAAATGAAGAAAAAAATATTGAAAATAAGATTTGTTTCAATTGTAATTCTAACCTGAAAGAAATGAATAACTAGCTGAAAGTGCATCACAAAGGAGATTATTTGAAATGAAACTTTATATGAAGTCAGGCATAGATAATGAAATACCTATTTGTGGAAGAAGCTTGTAATTCTGACTGAAAAAAATTTGTCAGCACTTGTGCAACAAATACAGGGGGAAACCCCAAATCCTTACCTGTATTGCTGGCTGCCACGGGAGGTCAGAGGAGCGAATCCTGGCATGAAGAAGTGGAGACGTGGGAAAGGCACCATGTTGACAGCCAATTTCCTCAGATCAGAGTTCAACTGACCGGGGAAACGAAGGCAGGTAGTGACACCAGACATGGTGGCACTGACCAAATGGTTTAAGTCACCGTAGGTTGGGGTGGTGAGTTTGAGAGTTCTGAAGCAGATGTCATACAAGGCCTCGTTATCAATGCAGTATGTCTCGTCTGTGTTTTCTACAAGTTGGTGGACTGAGAGAGTGGCATTGTAGGGTTCAACAACTGTGTCGGAGACCTAGAAAAAATTATTATTAACAGCAAAATTAAGCATGTGAGTCTTAAAAATAAGTAGTCTGCAAAGCCTTCTGAAACAGCAAGATAATATAGAGAGATCAATACAGTAAATATTTTTGGTGCTCCCCCCAAAAAAATGCACTGGGCCACCTCAAGGGTTTTTCTAACGTGCAAATACAAAAATACCTAATGTCCAGAAAACATATTTAGAGGAAATCTCTAATGCAAGAATAATTTTCATCAAAGTATGAATTTTACAATTTGATATAAAGGCAAAGCAATGTAACTGATTTTTTACAAAGTTTCATTGCTGAATGACTAATAATATAAAAGATAGGATGAGGCTATTGTGACCGGGTGGTCTGCTGCGACCGGGTATTTTTATGGGAGATAGGCCTACTGTGTTATTTATTGCATAGTATATGTCGTATAATATTTCTATAGTATATGGTCTGTTACGACCATTTGGAGGAGATAAGCCTGTGTAATTTGGTCAAAACATATGGTCTGCTGTGACCAGGTATTTGGAGGAGATATGCCTACTGTGTAATTTGGTGATAGTATAGTATAAGGTCTGCTGCGACCTGGTATTTGTAGGAAATAGGCCTTTTGTGTATAGGGTCATAGAATAGGATCTGTTAAGACCAGATATTTGGATGAGATAGGCCTAATGTGTAAAGGGTCATAGTAAAGGATCTGTTTCGACCAGGTTGAATTAGTATTTGCATAGGTTACCCGGTACCAAAGTAGGCCACACTAACATCAATTCACTCCAAGAAGACACATGATAATTAGTGTGGTGGATTTATAAAGTTATATGCTTTGACCAACAACATGTGACCATAGGGTCTTCTATGATGTAAATTTCTTAGTTACTTGGAGTTTTGCAAAATAATAGTGGTGTCATACATGCGATCAGCCGCTCCTTCACCAGCAGTGATTGTGGGGGCTGCCATGAAGAATGACGAGCTATGGATTGACTAATGAACTTTAGCCTATGCCGACAACTGAATGGTCATCTGATTTGATGGTTTCATTATACCCGGTCGCCATAGAGCAAAGATCTATTTTGACCGCCTGGTTGCAGCAGACATTGCGTATAAAAGATATACCACGCCTTCTTTCGCTTTTATAAGTGAGTAAAGGTGTTTTATCGTTATACAACAGTGTTGACTTTAATAGAAATGGTATATTCTGAACGACGAACGACAAACTTCTTACGAGATGAATGAGCTTAATTTCATCAAAATTGGTCCAGCCGATCATAAGTTATGCCCATTTTCAAGTGAGTCCATTTCATCTTTGGAATGTACTCTGATCAGTCGAGAGACCCTGATTGAAATCACTCTTGATTGTGCTTCACTAAAATGGGCCGATTTTGATGAGAAAAAAGTGCATTCAACTCTTCATAAGGAATTTGTCTTTCAGAAAATATAAATTTTATAAAAGTGACAAACTTCGAGGTGGCCAGCTCCTTTTTTTTTGTTTTTTTGGGACCATCTGTATAAAATGTCCGAAATAAAAAATAAAAACTGAACAAAAAAAGATATTGCATGAAAACAAACAACACAATGTGCCATAATAAAAATTCTTAAAGGAAAATATTAAAGGTTTTAATTCAAAGTAGTAAACTAAACTAAATTATATGAATTTGATCAAGTTATATGGATCTGGATTATATCTAGGTCTAGCATTAGGCGTTTACTAGTGATGAGCCCAGCATGCCACATGAATTAATGTAATCTTTAGGTTTTTTCCCTGTCCACAAATTTTAAAACAGTAAAGGTATGCATTGGGAGAAACAGGATCAATTTTATCGTCATTATGACAAATAGACCAAGATGGGCAATGGGACCTAGATGAACGTCCAACATGTGTAAGGAAATATGGGTACCTTTGGTGAGGGGACAACTGAGAATGAGTTCATGATTCTGTCTGGGTATTCTTCACGGATTTTGGAGATGAGGAGGGTGCCCATTCCTGATCCAGTTCCACCTCCGAGTGAATGTGTGAGTTGAAATCCTGAAAGTGATATTTAATGAAATTGTCTGTGAGTAGAAAATGCCTAGGCTAGAAAAATTGTACAAACCAGAAACTTTATTATTTATCCTCTATGTTGCTCGTAATCGTAATAATTCATAGCCAGTTGTGCTCTACTAGTGAGTTCAAGATATTTGTGGGAGGCCTAAACAGGAAGAGATCTAGCTTTTGCTTAAATGTAAGATTATCTAAAAAACAAGTGGTATCAGAGCTATCTCCATCTACGGAGATGGCTCTGGCTGTACCAAAAGATTTCTTACATAAATCAAACGCTTTATTGACATATTTGCTTGGTTTAAAATTAGAAATCTTTAAGTAGTTTAGGAAGGATGCAATTTGTTCATGAGGGGTTTTTAAACTATGCACTGCCGGTACCTATTTGACTGCTATAAAAAGAAAATAACGATAATTTGGTAGAAATAGCATCAGCGTCTGATATTTTAGTAATATTAAAGTCCAAGAGCATTCATTCTCAGTGCTACGAAAATGAAAACAACTGGCATCAATTTTCTTACAAAGAAAATTAGCTGTTGATCAACATAACTTTGTTTTGACATTAACGCATGAAATATGAATTTTTTATTTATTTTGTAGCTTCTTTTCAATCTAATATCACGATTTGAATTACTTCTCTTAATATTCATGATCTCATTTCCTTTCATGAGTTACTTATTTTCCACTATCTGTTTTTACTCGGGTCGTTTATCTAAGCTGTAGTAATCAAAAATAAAATTGCCTACTAAACAAAAATGAACAGGAATAGCAATATGGTCTCTAGTATAATTTTCTCTCTTTCATCTCTCACTGTTAACAAGTTTTGTCTTTATCTGATAACAAAACTACCATTTCATAAAGTGGGATTTTGCAAATATAAATATATTATGATTGTTGATGTCCTTACCCTGGAGGCAATCACAACCTTCAGACTCTTTTCTTACAACATCCAAAACTGAGTCAACGAGTTCTGCACCCTCTGTGTAGTGACCTTTAGCCCAGTTGTTACCTGCACCAGACTGTCCAAACACAAAGTTATCAGGTCTAAAGATTTGTCCAAATGGGCCAGAACGAATGCTGTCCATAGTGCCTGGCTCAAGGTCAACCAAAGCAGCACGTGGGACATATTTTCCCCCGGAAGCTTCAGTAAAATAGACGTCAATACGTTCCAACTGAAGATCTGAGTCACCTTCGTATGAGCCAGTAGGATTAATGCCATGTTCATCTGAGATAACTTCCCAAAACTGCAAAAAGATTATTTAAAAAAATAATAATGACAAATTTGTAACGTCATGTTCAGGCTATCTTTCATTTATAATGTAAACATTTTTAAATTTCAAAATACAATGTATTTCTCAACAAAAGTTTTGGAAATACTTTTCTCTCATATAATATTCCAACATTCTGCTTTCTATTATAAAATTATTCAATAGTTCAATTCATCCTATCCCAGCACAAAATTCAATGCTATGCTTTATACAGTCACAAGGCAGTAAAGGTAAAATAGCAGAGTAAGTTAGACGCAGATTTTCATGAATTATGCATATGAATGATATTGATAAAGAAAGTGATTCTTTCACAGCTGATAGAGGATGGTCAAAGCTTTAAAATGACCCTCCAAGGAGTTTCTAAGTTCACCAGAAAATGCTATCGCACGCACCGGGTCGAAGGTGGCGAAAGTCTTCGCTCTTCTGTTTTGATAAAATTACCATTAAACTGTGTCTTCTGTCATCATGTTCCCTTTTTCTCGCTTCCTGTTACAATTTTTCACATCCTTGCTACTTGATGCATCGACAGAGCTTCTGTCTTCATTTTCTTTCACTAATTACAATAATAATTAATGGTGTTCATCACCAACTTCAGCATCAGTAGATTATCCTGTACAATGCAAAAGAATACATAGTTGCATAGTATTGGGGAATAAATACAGCTTTGTAGGACCTGTGTTTGGCTTGGTCATGATGTAGATCTCAATAGCAAAGGAAAACATGTAGGCCTAAGCATTGTTTAATAATTAATGGCTCTATAATCCTAAAGCTTCATTAAACCTTCCTTTCGTGTACAGGAATTTTCTCCATGTGATCAGTCTCATATCATTAATAGGCCTACTATTCATTCACATTTTTTACAAGCATATCAACAATAGGTCAACAAAATAATGCATGTGTAAGGTATACGTTAGCCATTTACAAATGCCGGTTGTGTTGGCTGACCAACGTTGACTCTTGCCAAAAAAATCAATGGAAATGGTCTGTGCGGTATGGTGAAGATAAGTTGATGTGACATCTTCATGGATTAGTTGCAAAGATACGACTTTTATGAACCATTCAAATGTTTTTTAAAAGCCCTGACTAGTACTGTGCACTGACAAAAGTTGGGAATATCTAATGGTCCTGGCACTATATCATAATCCTGTGTGTTCGCTCGACAAGAGAATATACGATAATAGGTCGTAGCATGTTTGGCCCCCCTAAAACAAGAAGACATTTTTCTTTTTCAGAGAGGTCGATGCATACAATGGGAAATGCAGTGTAACTCTTCGACAATATTGAATCCTATATTTTTATTTTAGTGCATTATGGCTGCATCTTGTGACTTATTAAATCACCTGCAAGCTCAGAATAGGAAAGTTCTATAAAAGATATTATTTAGTGAGGCATACAACATTTTTGGAATAAATTTCAATATGTGCATGATAATGAGTGTATGGTAATGATATGTTTTACTCTAAGGATGACATGGGGTCATCAGAGCCTGCTCACTAAGATTTTTGGGATCATAAACAGACTGTGTTAATTATCGTTACGACAGCAGTATTCATTTGCTTTGTAAATAGGGAAGAGTAAGGGTCGGGAGAGGTTGGGGAGGCTTAGGGAGAGGAATTTGATAGGGGATGTGAGAAACAGAGAGGAGAGAGAGAGAGAGAGAGAGAGAGAGAGAGAGAGAGAGAGAGAGAGTGAGATACTTGACACATTAAGAGTCAAAGAGGAGAGGTATTATGGAGTCCAATGGTGAACTATATATTTCATTTAAATTACATAATTATATTTTCCTGCTCTTTTCTAAAAAGCGAAATTTCCGTACTCCTGCGTAGTTTCAAAGCAAAATTATTATTTAGTGTTAATTTTATAAAGAAAAATATTTGTTTCTGGCATCATGATGAGGGGGTTGTTGAAGTTTGTCTTGTCCCAGACAACTGATCAGGCCGTATCAGCAACCCGTTCGGCAGATCTTCCCGAAGCTATAAGCTAAGCTATCATATATTTTTCACACCCCCGTCCTACCCAGTCTGTGGCCTTCTGACAATATGTATTGTGGGAGGTCACTTATGGCTTCCTCAAGTCCGTTCCCCGCCACCCACATGGGTTCCTCTGTCAACTAGGAGCATTCATCAGTAGTGCTCGTAGACTACCCCGAGAAATTGCCAAAGTAGGCTTGTCACGTCCTGGATCTTGATTTGGCCACAAACTCTCTCCCCCCTTTGCAGAGGAAAGAGACATAAAAACATAGGAGGGAGTTACTTCTACCACTAGACTAGTCTGGAGACATCCAGCTTTTGGAGATACTGATAATCACTGGTGTGCAATAGTGCGTCTTGAACAGCTGCCTAGGACTTAGGTATAAGACGATAGTTAAAGGAGAAAACAGAGAAAGGGCGTCATTCAAGGGAGGGTGTGCCACTATTTGACCTATAGCTGGGGAACAGTTAATGAATGGTATGCCGGTCCTCCGTGATTGTACCATTGCTCTGCTCCTATGTCCGGTTATGCACCCACCAGCACTCTGCGAAAACAGGTCCCCAGACGAGTACTTGAGCTGTTTAAACGCTTAAATAGTGAGGGTCTATGGCAAGCTATCATTCATACAACAAGAGCAATTATATGTCCAGCAGTTCAGTGATCACTATTTCTGGTTGAAGAGAGGCTAAGTGAACATCGAGTGCATATATTGCACTTCATCAACCTTATCATGCAGGACATCCAGTCCAGACCCTGATCGTATTTCCATGGTTATGCCCCTTGAAAATATAAAGAATTAGGGAAAGGGAAATATTAAAATGCATAATTTGCGCATCAAGTACATCTGTCGGGGTTGCCCTATCAAAGTATGTTTGCATGGTCATAAATCTCTTGTCAAGCTTTCTTCATTAATTTGCACATCTATCCTACTAAAATGGGAATTTGCAATATTGTACTCAAATTGTATTTTGTCAAAACTATTATCTTAATTTTAACACATTTTCAATCGATAGATTTCTCTCATTGTGTGGGCTAAACCTGAAAAGTCTCAGGCATGAAACTTTCACTTAAGGTGGGAAGCATCCCAATGGTTTGCAAGACAAAGAGGTTTTTTAACAAAATTAAGTCTTTGTTTTACAACTAATGGCGAATGATTTTCTTTCCTTTATTCCATCAACGAAAAAGACATTTTGAAAATTTTAATATTAAAGGCTGTTCCTTTTACCTCCTAATTGAGGACTTGTTCAAGTTCAACTTCAAAAATAGGGGCAATGAAATATTTTCATCATAGCCTTTCAGCTTTAAAAGCCCCTTCATTGTCATATACACAATAATTTTTATTTAGGCCAGGTTTTAAAAGCGAGCTCAGTTTTTTAAAATTTTTATTTCTCATATATATACAATCATATAATATCCGAAAACGTGTGATTTTTGTCGATAAGATTTTTAAAAGAATTAACATTAGAAATTAGATGCACGTCAGGTGTTAATTTGTTCCAAAAGAGTGCAACTCTCTGATTGAAGGAATGTTTCCTTTATTAGTATTTGAATGTTGGATTTGAATTTTATCACAACTGTTACGTGTTATATTGGTTAGTGCCATCTGAAAGAGATATATGACTGGTTAATATCATCAATGTTATTGAAAATCTTAAGGTTTGGATTAAATCCCCTCGTATTCTTCTTGAAGGGATGGTAATTTCAGGAATCTCAGTCTATCTTCATATGAATACTTTTTAATGTCATATTATTAATTTTGTAGCTCTCCTTTGAACTCTCTCAAATTCTTTTGACTGTCTTTTTAATCTCAGATACCATATATATATTACATTTCCATATTCGAGACTAGATCTAATTATAATGTATTCATCAATGTTAAATCTGAAATTCCAGTTTTCGCACAATTCTCGAAGATCTGCTAACCATAAAATTTCCAGAAAAATGTCTTGGTTTGAAAAGACTTTGGATTTTCAATTTTATAGAAAAAAGAAAGTTATAGAAGATCTAGGCCTTTCCACTGCATACTAGCTGCTCGTTAAATGATGAGCGTTAAAAAGGAGAGAGAGAGAGAGAGAGAGAGAGAGAGAGAGAGAGAGAGAGAGAGAGATAGAGAAAAAGAGAGAGA
>JASKDV010187273.1:0-21250 GCA_032466395.1 Aegires albopunctatus
TTTCCAACCCTCATATTATGAAAGCTCATTCATTTTCCTTCAATTTCATATGCAACACTTATAACTTTTCATTTGAAGCAAGAGCACAAACACCATATTTCTATAACAGTCAGGGCCATGAAAAAAAAATGGCTTGGTACAACCGTGGATTTTGGGCCAGTAGGGAAAGAGTTATGCGGTCCATCTCAGGGCAGTCTTGGGAGCAATAATGGCTGCATTATCCAGATGACTTAGTGGTATATATTTAATTTAACTTGATGGTTATTGAACCATTTTTATACAAATTTTGAACCAACTTTTTTTTTAGATGAGCAATATTGGACAGGCACTTTCGCTGTGGCAGAAGAGTATAGATTGCCTGAGAATTTGCCTGATTTTCTACAAGATGTGATAAATGAAATAGTTACCTGTGGAAAATCAATCAATCTTCTGCGAGCCTGCAATTCTCAGGTAAATTTGACACAGATCTCATTTTTGTTTGTATATTCACATATATATTGTTTAGTGTTTCATTAAGTCTTTTATTTTCATAATAATCATATAATATTCTCAGTATTTATTTGAAATTATGATCACATATTGAGCTTTCTAAAGGAATAGGACTTAAAATTCATCTGGAAACATCCAAAGTGCTGAGAATAGGTAAAGTGCCCACAACCAAAACCACCTTGGGAAATACACCTTCGGAGGAAGTTGACAAGTTCACATATCTAGGAAACATCATAGACAAAAGGGGAGGAACTGAATTTGACATTAAGGCTAGAATTGGAAAGGCAAGAATGGCATTCACTCAGCTGATAAGGTGTGGAAAGCAAGCAAGGTTTCAGTCAAGACATAGATCAGACTCTTCAACTTAAATGTAAAGTCAGTACTTTTGTATGGGTGTGAAACATGGGCAACAACCAAGAACTTGGTTACCAAGATACAGACCTTTGTGAATGCATGCCTAAGGAAGATTCTTAAGATCAAGTGGGAGGACAAGATAAGAAACAAAGAAGTATGGTAAAGAGGCGAGCAAACAACCATGGAAGAAGAGCTGGGAAAATGAAGATGAAGGTAGATAGGACATGTCTTAAGGAAATCATCAAGCAGCACCACCAGGCAAGCATTGCATTGGAACCCTCAGGGTGCCTGGAAAAGGGGTAGACCAAAGGAAACATGGAGAAGATGTGTGGAAAGAGACAGAGAAAGAACTGGACATACATGGTCTGAATTAACAAAGATGTCCCGGGACAGAGTGAGATGGAAATGATGATGATCACATATTGGTTCTAGTGAGAATATGTTAATTTTTCCACGCCTTAGTGTTTCGTGATCTGAAATCAGACTTGTGTAGACGACTTGTCATCTTATTCCCCCTTGATGCGATAACACTCTCAAGCTGTGACTCAACACACCTTTCTTACCTTTCAAGGAGTTTATATTTAATACATTGTAAAACAGAGATATATAAAATAAATCATATCAACTGTGCAGATCTTAAGTCACATGAAGCTGCTAAGCTATTATTACAATATATATGATGACATTATGACAATGTCATGTTGAGAAAACCTTATTTTATTGAATGAGGGTATTTTGATGTTAAGGGATAGATTAATATTTTATATTTTGTTATTGAGATAAAGTAGTCAACTTACTGGAATTACAATAATCTTGGTTAAATTTATGCAACAACCTTGGTCGGGAAGATGTTCATAGTAAACATATATGTGCAGTCGAACATATATTTCACTGGTCTATACCACAACAATTACTTTCATCATTGCTCTTATTACCTCAATCCATTTATACATTACATGGCAATGTTACAAATTTACATGCTATCTTATTTTATCTTTACATGCTTTTTAACATTTAACCCCAAATTATACCCCCATGTAATTGTTGCAATCATAGTATTTTGTAGCATAGATACCATTGGCATTACTTTATCTATATTTTTTCTCTTCATGTCTTTTGACATTGTGTTATCAATTTTTTTTCTTTTTTAAGCATTTTATGTGCAATTTGATGAACAAGGATATACCTGCGGTCACAATCACTTTTTCTGAAAGTGACATTGAAACCATAGAAGCATCCAGTAATGCCTACTTGGTGCGCATGCGGCAGATAACAAGGACAATATCTGCTGACAGGTATGTGAAAGTCAGAAGTATGTATGTTGGGTTGCAGAGCTATACCCTAAGATTCGTTTTATTTATTAAGATGTTTGATTATTTGACATACGAGAAACAGATTTTTTTAATTATCTCATCCCATTTTTTAACATATAGAAAATACAACTCAGAAAAGGTGAGAGTTGTTACCAATTGACTCTTATATAACTTTTCAAGAGCTTCAATCACTAATCACTATTTTATGTGCAATGTTTAATATTAAAGGTGATCCCTTGTTATTAGTCTATATTGGTACTATGTATTGATATCATAATTTTTGCCAGCTATTTAATAGTAGTTTTTTTTTTAAATTTAATTATTTACTGGAATTTTTCTCATTCAGATTTATCTTGCAAGAAAGAGCAGAAGAGCAGAAGAAAGAATTGCAACTTATTGCTCACAAAGTTGCTGATGAAGAAATAAAACGTCTTCAGGGTAGGTTTGTAAAACTTGAAATTATTATTATTTTTGTTGTTATTTTAATTAGATTTTTACAATAGTTTAACACGAAACGCATAGATATATAGATATTAATAGTAACAGTGTTAATAAAAGTCATCTTCACATTACTGGTCGTAACAATGGCAATAACGTCAATAGCAATATTATTTACGTCCAAAGCAACAAAATGTTGAATATTTTGTTTACATACTTTATGTGCTTTTTCATTATATTAAGGTATCATTGATGACAGGATAGCAAAAGAAGATAAAAAGAAAAGAGAGGAATTTCAGCGCTTGAAAGAACAAATGATGACAGATTTAGAGGTGAATGTCATGTACCTACTATTTCCTAAATCAAGTTCCTGATTATCCTATAAATCAAACTGTAACAGTCTTCCAATGTCATGCACTAATGCAAAAGTTTTAGGATTACTATTATTCCTGTCAGGTGTTACTTAGTTGGTGCAAATAGTTTTGTCTAACGATAATTTTAATCCATCTTTTCATTGAAGCAAATTTCGAGTTTTGTGTTTGTATATTCCTAGTCCTTTAAAGACTGTTTTAGATGGTCGATGGAAATCAAAGGATGAGTAATGGTAATAAATATACAAATGAGCTATGATAGAGATATTTGTTTTAGTTCCAAAAAGCTTTATACCTTCATCTTACAAGTCAAATAAAAGTACACTTTGGTGTTGAAGTAAGTTAAAAACAACATTACTATGAAAAAAATATTTTGCTGTTTTTAGCTAGAATAGAATGTACAACTACCGCAGAACTATGGAGCAAAATAACAACAACCAAACCCCAAACCCCAAAATATGTCTATATTAATTGCATCCATGTAGAAAGAGACATTGACTATTGATTTAAATGATGCCATGACCGAGCTGTTTTGATTCATGTCTCAGCGAAGAACAAATGAAAAAAAGCAAGCCAAAGAAGAGGATAAACAATTCATGGACCGTATTACAAGGAATGAAGAAGCTCTCACTGAGGAAGAAATCAACTTAGAAAAGAAAGCAAGGTATGTCAATAGGTTTTACACATTCCCTTGACCTAAATTTAAATCAGATCTACAGTATACTGGGGCCTAGAATTTTTCTCTAAAATTAAAATCCCTATAGATTCAGACACTGATATGTACATAGACAATAATAATAATAATAAATGATACTGATATAGCGCTCAACCCCGGGAAATAGCCAGGCTCTGAGCGCTTTACAACATCAGTAAACATTGTCAAATATGTACATAATATTCACAAAGACATTTATACAAATAGATTAAAATTAAATAGAAATTAAAATAGATAAATATATTAAAATATATTGGCAGTTGACATCAAAGGCATAGATCAGATATAAATTGATGATATGTAAAATTACACAATGGAAATAAGATTAAAAGTTGAATGGAGTGTCAATAAGTAAAATTGGCTTTTAAATATCATATTAAGCATAACATTATTAAAAAATCAAATTTTTTACATCATAAAGGTAAAAAGCAGTGGAGTTTAATTTCTAAAATAGTGGGTTTTTAAAAACTTTTTAGAATTATTGAGTGAACCTTCTTCACTTATCTTCAATGGTAGAGCATTCCAGATTTTAGGGGCCGAGAAAGGAAAGATCTCTCCCCCAAAGATTTGACAATGATTTTGTGCTACAGGAAAGGAAGAATATGATATTAAAGAACAATCATTTATGTTCATCAGATTCTTGCCTATTCATTATTACATGTACTAAAACAACTGAGGAGTAAGACATTCTGATTTTTTAAGTTGTGAAATCTATACATAGCCTTTCATGCTATGGGCTTTTTGCTGGCATTCATCATCATCTTCATCGTCATCAGTCTTTCTCATCCCACTTTGGAATATAGGCCATCAACAATAGCTCTCTCCACCTCTGTCCAGCTGTGACTCATTTCTTTCAGTTCGTTGCCCAGTCCTCTCCTCCAAGTACTCCTTGGTCTGCCCCTCCTTCTCTTTCCCTGGGGATACCATCTAGGTGCCTGATGAGTGTTGTCGGTTGTTTTTATTGTATATTCCTGTGTGTCAAAATAATTTGCAAATCTTTCAAAGAGTATTTAATTGTGATTCATGTACATTCAGGCATATTACTTTGTTATAGTCATTTAATAATTGGTTGGTTTGATAGGATTACCATGAACAGAGTGATTTATAATATTTTCTTATGGTCATGAAAATAAAATACATTGGCTATACCTACCTGCTTTATACACAGCAATTGATACGACCATTTTTCTTTCAGGGATGAGCTCATAGCATACTATGAAGAACTAGGTGATGAGGCTCTTCACAGAGAACGAAGAGCATTGTGGAAAGTGAGGAGAGCTCAACTTGACTACGCACGTAATGAGTTCCTTTCCAAAGAATCTGAGAGATGGAATTTAGAATTGCAGGAAGTGAAAGATGGCAGGGTGAGTCATGAAGATAATTTATTATGGAAGTTATTGCTATTTCATTTTCAAATGTATACAAACATTTACAGAATCACCAAAAGCATTATTCCACATAATAGCAAGATCTTAATGATTTATATATTATTGTTTATTTTGTAGATTTCTTGATCTACCGTAAAGTTTACAATTAAAATCATCATGCCAGAAAATTTTCTAGATCGGTAAGCTAATCTCAAAGCTATTGAATATGGTGTTCGAAATGAATTTCGATGGAATTGGCAAAAAAGACTGCAACCGAGGCTTTCTCCTGGAATTTGTGAGAAAGATCGATGAAATGGGTAGATGTAGAATCTAGATCTATCTAGATGTCTAGATCTAGAGTCTAGAGCTAGATCTAGATCTATTTGCCTTTGCCTTTTCTGAAATGAAAAAAATAGATTTAAAAAATCTAGATCTAGATCTAAAAGCCAGCTTTGAATTTGATCTTCAGTAGCATGCTAGATCTAGATCTATCATGAAGTAACCGATGTATGATAGGCCTAATTTATTATTTAAGGCTATTGTGTCCATACCACTATTGTCTTAAACTTAATAAAACTAGAGCTATAGCTGGAAAATCATTAAATATTTGTAAATTTGGTATGCAGAGTTCAGACAATTCGGCGAAGATTCACATGTTGGTCTATATTATGATGATGTCTTCTAAAATTAATTCATGTTTATGATAACAAATTTGTTTTCTTACATTTCTGTAAATATTCTACCTACAGAAAATAAAAATTGACAATAACACAAGAGCTTTTTTATCCAACAGAAAGTCTTTGAATCGGCTCAAGCTAATGATCTTCCAAAGTGGATTTTAAACTCACCTGACAGTAAAGACCCTATCATAGTTTCTGGAGAAGAGACTATTTCCCTACCAAAATGGGTAGATCAAGAGTCATCAAAATCCAGATTTGCTCCCACAGAAGACCTAAGTGAAGATTTGCCAAATTGGGCCAGAAGAAGTTCTCATGATAAGACGATAGAAATAGAAGATAATGGTGGAGAAGATGACAGCGGAGAAGAGGATTTAGAAGAAAATGTTTTAGAAGAAAATATCAATACCAGCAACAAAAAATTTTATATGAATGGAAATGCTTGCAATGAGGATGGAGGGATTAAAGACAATGTTTCTGAGATAACAATCAAAAATAAGCCTTATTCACCTAGTCTGTCTGCCAAGGCAAAGCATCATGTCAGTGATGAGACCCCTTCTGATATAAGTAAAGAAAAAGCTGGTATTAAGATGGTAGGTAGGGTCAATATATTGCAGCAGAGTGAAGAGGCGATTAAAAAACCTCATATTAAAGCATCAGGTGTATTTCATGCCAGTCAAGAGACAGAGAGCGTAGAGGAAAAGAGATACATCAAATGTCAAGATGGGGTCTCAGTCAATCAAGAATCTAGCAAGGAAAGGAAAATCATTCCCCACCGCCATCGAGAAGAAGGTGCAAGTCATATTTCTGCTGAGAGTGAACTTGAAGTTAGGCCTATCAAAAAACCTAGTCTGTATGGCCATGCTTCACAACTTTCCTCTTTAGACTACATTGTGAAATTTCCAAGAATGAAACGGCAGGCACTTCACCAAATTAGTGAGGAATCTCAGTTCAAGGATTTTGGCATCAAGCCAAGGCCACGAATTCGCATGAACCAAGTAAGGTCAGCAACAATGGAGAGCGAACAAAAAAATGAGCCAGTTCGATCTCACATTCGCTTTTTTGGTGATCGGTACGCCAATTTAGAATCCGTTCACATTGATGAGAATTTGGTGAAAATTCAGCGATTCCGAGAGCGCAATGTGCAAGGTCATTCATCAGACTCCACTGTTCAAAGGCTCCTCTACGGGAGTCCATCCAGGAGAAGTGACAAGGAAAATGATGTAGGTAAGTAAAGAAAAAATATTATATTTTTATGAAGTATCTATTAAAGACAGCTTGTATCAATATCATGTCTTCAACAAGACATTTTATTGTGTGTAAATTATGTCTCCTGAATATGGATAGGGCACTCTTATTATTTTCTATCCATTAGAATGAAGCAAAAATGAAAATTATAGAAGAATGGTATTGAAAATAGTAAAAATGGACACTCAGCTATGTTTTACGCTGATTTGTCTGATAATATAATCATTATGGTTGATGACAACTAATATATATTTGTTTTCTTTGGTACCTTTCCTATTGGTGTAGTTGATGCGCTTCTACCTCCTCCAAGGATTGAGTTGATTCCAGGACTTCCCTATGATGCTGATGCTTATGAACAGAACTTTACTTTTGGTGAGTGATTATTTATTTTGAAAATCGGGAAAATGCAGTTATATAATTTTGGTGTCTTCAATGAATTGAAATTGAAATTGACTAAGAAATTGTCAACAAATTCTAAGAGTGTATGTGTATTATGATTGTCATAGGATAAATCAAATTTGAACTATTACAATAATGAAGATAGTGGAAAAATTTGGGCCCTTTAATTTAATCAATCTTGTGTAAGTTTGTAGGTGTAAATGTTTTCTTTTTTCTTTTAATTTTAAAATAATTTTAGAAACTTTTTTTGTTTTATAGATTTCCTTTCTTAACAATGAAGGGTCACAGTTAATGTGATCTTATTTAAGTTTATATTTTGTTTAGTTCCTTTGATAATGTTCATTATATTCTGTTTAAAGATAGAGTATGATAAAGACGCACCATTTAATACTCAAAATATTTATGAAGTCATAGTAGATTAATTATTATTGTTTACATTTTCAAAACAGATAGAGATCCACTTGACATTCATTCATCCATGCATGTAGTGGACTTTGATGGTAACTTAATTGATTCCTCTGTTATGAGTGAAGATGAAATTGGGGCACATAGATATACCCCTCTCTCTGTCTTGATGAGCAAGTCTATAGCAGCACCTATTAGGGCTCAGTAAGTCAATTTATAAGGATCAATTTCATATTCATTCTCAGCTAATATGAGTAACATTCATTTGATAGCATTGTATCCGTGTCTCTTGTCAGCTATTGAACAGCAGTATTGTATATCATCACCCGTTGCCTTGACCATGTAGGATGTTTGAGTTTGACCTTTAGTGACATACTCCTTGCCATCATCCTTTTATCTATTGACCACACTGTTACAACAAGGATCATCTGACATCTTGGGACTGAAGAAAGCTTTCTCTATCTTGAGCTAGGCTTTTGCAAATGCATGTACCAGATCCACTCCATTCTTTCAAATTATCTTACAATATTCTCCTTTGCCCTGCAATCTTTTTCTAGCACATCACACTGTAGAAGTTCTTTCATCAGACTTGTGTGGTGAACCACTTGCCCATTTTAAATACCGTCTTAATTTTTTTTCAATTTGCAAATAGGATCTGTTTAGTGAATGATGCAGTTGTCAATTACTTCATCTGTGATCTTAAAGTGGAACAACATTTTTGTGCTATTCGTCGTTACCTGCTTATGGCTGATGGTGATTTTGCTGAAATTTTATCAAACATTCTGATGGAGAAGGTATCATTTACTTTGGATTCTGTATTTGCTATTGCTATTGTTGTTGTACTTACTAATACTTACATGATTTCATTGCATTTTATTTTATGGATTTTAGGTGCTCTGTTAATCAATTACATTACAATTACATTACAATTACATTACTTTAATTTACAGTCTGGACTCTCTAATCCGAACACCTCTGTTCCTGGCAATTTGCTCAGATTAGGGTATACTAAGAAATAATAAGAACAAAATCCATTCCCAGAAAATTGTTAGGATTACAAAGGGATTCGGATTACAGAAGTCTGGATCAGAGAGATCAGACTACATTGCTTTCACTCTTGAAGATAATTTATATAGATCTAGTCTAGGTATATGATTGAAGCTTTTTTTTACTGGTAATTCAAAGTTTCATGGTACCATTCACACTTTACAAAATCTTGCTCAATCAAAGTTATACATTCCTAGGAATATTACATTCAAATTCTTATTGGTATAAATATTATATGATAGTATTTGTTTATCAATAGTAAGCTCAATAGAACTTTATTTAACTCAACATATATACATGTATCTATCTGTTTCCATCAGTTATCCACAAACCCAATGCCCAGAGAGATCCTTGATCCAGTGTTTCTCAATAGCATCCTTCACAAAGCTATTGGTTCTTCTATTCACTGTGATGACGTGTTTGCACAGAATCTGGCATGGACCTGCAAATATATGCCCTCAGTTCTCATGCCAAATGGTAAGAATAAATTTCCTGGAACTTTTAATGAGAAATGTAATATTTTTAGAACACTTTCATATAGAGAAGAGTGATTTATTTAAGCTTTAAAAACATGGAAAATCAAATTAAACAATATGAATGGTCATGGTTTTTATATAGTGTGACCTCCCTAATCGTGAACCCAGTTTATTTGGACGAATCGCAGGGAACAGAATTTTCCTTATATATTTACCTCTCTAAATTGGAAGGGTCCCCGATTTTTGGTTGAAATTGCATTCATCAACTTTATATTTTTTCTTAACTTCTTATTCAAACACTCACTTTTTGCCCTAACATAATCTCCATATTAACGCTTTACTTATCATGTCACCCACTTTGCTTTCAAGATGATTTCCTGAGTACAGCTTGTGAAAAATCATAGCCAGATAAGCCAGACTCATTAACCTATTACACAGGTGTGAAAGTGAAATCACTGTACTTGACCGTCACTGGCTGCATTCGTCCTATTGATGATCTGGTCCAGTGCAAGAATTAGATGATGACAGAAGATTGGAGGGAAGAAAGCATTGGTCAATCAGAGCACTTTCTATCAGCTTTTCATTTACCACAATTAACCTTTCAATCACAAGGTCAAAATAGCATTCTTGATCAAGCATCTTATCTATTAGCAATAAAATTTTAATCTGGATGTCATCAAGGAAAGTATGTTTTGAGAAGCTGTTTATTTTCACATGACTTACTTGACTTAAAGCCTTTTGCTGTCAATGTTGTCTGGTGTCTCTCCTTTGGCTGTTTCTCCTGATTCTTTGGACGTGTTTTCTCCATTTGCTTCTATTCTTTGCAAGTTTGCAGAGGTTTTCAAGACCTTTTTTTGTGGTTTGTGTTTATGCATTTAAAGTCATTTCGTCGTATGATGGGGAGTATCCTGATTTGTCTTCCTTTGTATCTGTCTTCATCTAGAGGGGTGAAATAAAAGTCCATAGCTTTGTTTTCACACACACATGAAAAGGAATTAAATGCCTCAAAAGCGTTGAATGAAAATCAAAATCCCCATTTATCAAGATACCCAGCTAATCGGGATGATTTTTCGTTATACCAACGTTTCCCAATTATGGAGGTTCCACTGTAGTAAAAGATGAAATGTTCTGATCAAAATGTGAAGGAAGATTGTAATGAAGTTATCTTCAAAAGACTTGCCTGGAAAATATAACATAGGAAAACAAGAGCCAACCAAGGCTGCTTGGTTTGAGTTTCTTGGTTGGAGTTTGTTTTGTTTTTCTCTCTTTCCAAAATAAATAATACATGTATAGAACTATCATTAAGCTGGCATATTATCTTTGGTACATTTTTATCTTTCAGAACCACAGTCTTTGAAATGTCTTGAACTCTGTTACAGCGTAAGTTTCATTGATTTGGCTATCAAGACCTTTTTGTTATTTCCTTATTGTATCATCAGACCTATTTTGAATTCTATTTCTTCAACCTTTTGTACTAATCAGGGGTCTGAAATAGTTTATACATCTTGAAGAAGAATGCTGAGATTTCATATGTGGTTGGAGGAAAATTGAATTGTTTTAAAATAAGCAGGAGTGTATGTGTGTGTGTGTGTGTGTGTAAACATTACAAATCCCTGTTGTCAAGTACTCAAAATAAAACTATATTTATATGAAAGACCAAGTGTAATATGATGTGATTGGTTCGTTTGTTACTACTGGTTTTAGGGTGGTTTTTGTTGTTGTTGTTGTTGTTTTTTATCAAGACATAGTGTTCTTTCATTGCAATGATAGACATTCATTTTTGTCTTAGTGTTGTGGTAATGTAGTAGACTCTTACCTTTCTGGTCATTTCTCTCATATATGTAGATTAAATGGCCTTTGAATATTGTCTTTACTGGACGTGCTATGAAACAGTATGGTTTAGTCTTTGGCTTCCTCCTTCAAATCAAGAGAGTTGTTTGGTCTCTGAAAGACATTTGGCATCGACTGAAGCGAGATGGTGAGTTAGGTTGGGAGTCAGGGTTGAAGATGATTTATGTTCAATGATTGAAGTGAACATTTTTTTTCTCACATTTAATGCAACATGAAATATATTTGTCAGAGTATAATATCATGACATTTGATAATGAATATCGATAAAATCATATTTGAAATAACAAAAACTAAAGCAAACCAACTGCTTATCAATTTTTAATGTTTGCATAAAATAGACTATGGTTGATTGATAATGTTGGTAGATTTGTAAAAGATAACATTATCAAAATTGTATTTTGGCTTGTTACTTTGAAGGTTTCACTTGTTATTTTACTTTTTTAATTTCATTCAGCTCTCATTAACAAAGTTGGCAACTGCCCTCAGTTCCGTAAACTGCAATTGCACAGGTAAGATCTCCTTAACAGTTCATTTTTTAAAATGAAACATGTTCACTATAAAGAATAATATCTTTCAACCTAAAAATACGAATGGTCCGATTTCTCAAAAAATTATTTGGATTATGATAGGGGTTGTAAGTATGTATTTATTATTATTGATTTTATTTTTCATCTAAATAAGAGGAAAGCTTTGTTAGTATAATCTGAGGCTTAGGGAAACCACCAATCTCTTTAGTTTATCTGACAACCAACTTAAGAGGCGTTATAGGCAACAGAAATAGGTGTGGAGGGTTGGTTATGTTGCTATTGCACTTTTCATTAAAAAATTTTCTTAAATAAAAAAAGATCTTACTATCTAAATAAAGTGTTTATACAAATTTATGGAGGGGTTTGGGGATAAATATGTACAAAAAAACAAACGAAGAAATGTACATTGGTCTGAAATGATAAGAATAAGAATAAGAGGATATATCTTATAATATAAAAATAGTGATATTGATATGTCTTGTTCATTTATACCAATCATTGTCATTGTGCAGTAAAAAATCTCCTCTATATCATTGTTAACCATAAAAGGCAAGAAATGGAGCATTTTGTGAAGACTATGCAGGGTTACATTGCCAGCCAGGTTATTCAAGTGACATGGCAGGAATTACAAATATCTCTGGCTCAACCAGTGAATGGCCTGGATCAGTTACGGGTTTTACATGACAGATACGTCAATTCTGCTGTGTCAAGGTAGGTTTGAAATTTTTGGATTCTAATTTTTTCGGGATTCTAAAATGAATTACAGTAAAATTCCATGCTGCGGCTAATAGGCAATGTGTCGTTTTGGCTCATATAACTTATAAAATCTCTTTGTTTTGATCTATCCTTGAAATAAAGTTACACAATAATTCACAAATAGATATTTTCTGTACCATGAATATGGCCATTCAATTTTATGGGTGAAACAGACAGTCTTAACTCTTTGAAGCTCGAGCAACGCTCACTGTGTTGATAAGTTTTACCATGGAAGCCCGAGCAAGGCACACAGTGTTGATTCTATATAGGCCAACAATAATAATGGTAACTGGACAAAGTGTGCTAAATAGGATGCAAGGGCCAGAAAATGATGACATTTGCTTAGACTTCTCAAAGAAGAACAAAGGAGTCTATTCTTTAATAATAGAAATTATGATAAAAGATAAAATATTTATATTTATTTTATATACATTTGTATATAGCACCTTCCTTGTCTTGTGATGACTAGCTCAATGTGTTTTACTAGTTCATATCATATGAGAGCAGAGGCCTATCTGCTCAGCATCTATTAATCCTCTCAAAAATGACAAGAAATAGATGAAGGCTGGTCTTTGAATCTTTTGAGTAATTCATATTTAGGTTATTTTTTTGTGATCAGCCCATCTTGTAAACCTCTATGTTATTGCACATTAGCTCTATACCATTTGATTTCACAGGTTTTGTTTTCAATTTTTTTAAAAATGATGGAATTGTTACAATTAATTTCAGATGTCTTCTTGACAAGAAAGCTGAAAGAGTTATGAATCTCATACGAGATATTTTCTGCCTCATATTGAAATTCAGATCTCAGCTGATAAGTGCATCGTGGCAAGTAGATGATAAAGGGCGGACGGTTCATGGCAACTTTCCAAATATGGTTGAAACATACCAGTCTTTTCATGCCTACAGCCTATTTCTGTTCAAAGGTGAGAGAGATCTTGGGATAAATTTGTTTGGCCTCATGGAAATATATTCACTGTATATGCATATAAGTTAAATTTCATCTCGTTGTCATTGTTGTTGCATTGAATGTACCCAATTCCACTGCTTTGGTGATCTCCTTATAAACAGCCAAGGGTTCTTTTACATGATTGTATACACATGGGACCTCCAAGATTGTAGTCTGTCTCTGATAGGACTTTTCACCCGTTTTATCCTAGCAACTTAAGGATAGGGGGCAGAAGGGAACCTGAAAAATTGAATTTCAAATACAAGCCTGCATGGGTTTGAAGCAGGACCTTTAGCTTGGTAGGCGAGTGCCTTGCCTACTGAGCTATCCGCACCACCTTTCATTTCATTTGATATGTTTTACCAACATGTAGGCTAAATTCAAATCTAATGGCTTTTACTTACGATGGAACTTTTTCTTCTTCTTGCCACCTTTCCACATTACAAACATGTGAGGTAACATTTCCTAGGAATCACCACAAAACATTGATATATGCTTTTGCTCCATTGACCACAATTGCTCCCTCAGAATTTACTTATCTCTTCTCTTCTTTCTTTCTGCTTGTATTGTATTCTTAAAATGAGTTATGTTATCTTGTTTTTTCCATCCGCAGTTGTTTATCGATTGTCTCAGAAAGGCTTCCAGCCTCATCTTCAAGAGCTGCTTGTTCAACTTAATTTCAATGGATTTTATACGGAGGCTGCAGACTGATATTTTATTTTTAGGGCTTTTATATTCTCATCTTATTTACTATCTTAAACGTTGTTATTATTATAGATACATGACGAGTGTTAATCATCTGCATAAACTTTTGAACTCTTTGAAAGGTGTTTCATTATAATATACATCAGTAATGCATTTGCCAAATTGTTATCTTAGAAGACTAGAATATGGATGCATGATTGAATACAACAATGTTTTTATTTAAAAGACTAAAATATCATTAAATGATTGACTTGAACAATATCAAACTGTGAGACATTTTCTTATTACTGTTTATAAACTCACTGATGTGAGTTCATAGGTTTCTACTTCTGTCTTTCCTCTGCTATATTTTTCTTTTTAGAAATAATAAATTTTTTTCTTTAGCCCCCAATATTTTTCACAATAATTCTTGCAATTAATTTCTGTCAGTTATTCAACTGAGAAAGAATATAATATGCAAATCAAGGACTTAGTTATATTGCCTTCAAAAGATAATAACTTAGGCTGTTCTGAGATAGAGTATTATGTTATCTTTCCGAGATTTCATCAGTAAATTGTTGTAATAGTGCTATACATGCAGTATTTCAATTTTTCATTAATGTTATTCAATGTATTTGGAAATCTTAAAGAAATTAGAAAAACTGTCCTCTCAATTTTTAGTGGATGTGCAGATTCAAAGATTTAAGGAATCATAAAGAACCAGAATTCTCCAAATGGAACAAAATAGTCTACTACTGTCTTATTTTCCTTTCTAGTTGACTCAATATCAATTATTTTTTTATTTACAAAAAGGTGAAGATAAATTTTACAGTTTATATCTTTGCACCAAGTCAGACACACAGATTTTATATCAATTATACTGCTTTCAGGCCATTTCACTCAAGAACCTTCTCATCTCCTAGGGGAGTATACAGCAGAGCAGCTGAATAACATCCCTTTCTTGCTAGCATACGGACAAGATCTTTTATAGCCTATTCTAGTTAATTTGCTAATATTTTACCCCTTAGTGAGGTGAGGAAAATATGTGTAAAGAGAGTGAATATTCAGCATAGCAGCGGATTAACATCCATCTCTGCCAGTTTACGGACAAGATCTTTCATAGCTTATCTTATTTATAGTGCGTTTCATAATTCTCTGTCACAGAAATATCGCTGCATCTCGTAAACTGCCAGTCCAATCTCATTCAAATTTGCATGATACCCTCAGGGTGTTCATAAAGTTAATACACATTGTTGTTCAGATTTTTTAGTTGAATAGTTTAAAAGTTTTTCTCTTTACGTCATATAAATAATGATGACAAATTATAAATAAGTTCTCAAAGATTTATTGTTCTTACAGCGGGGCCTCACAGAACAATTTGTTAATATTTTGACTCATAGCACGAGACAGAACCAATAAAAATGTGAACACCTACCCCTCCTCTTCTCATCTTTTATGCGATGACTTATAAATTAAAACGGATTTGTGTTCAGTTTAATAGCGTGTTTTCTCACTCTGTCACAGACTTAAAGTTTTCAATCGTATCTTTTGTGCAATTGTATCTTTATATATATATTTATATCTACTCACACAGTGTCAATTCTGGTTTTCAACTTCTCTTTCTAAATAGTACATTGACTTACACTCTACTTTGATTTAAAATGCATCACTCATAACACTCGATGTAATCAGTCTATTAAGGGCTACCAAGCCTAAGTGTGTATGTACATTGGTGTATCTGTGTGTGTGTGTGTGTATGGGTGTGTGTGTGTGTGTGTGTGTGTGCATATGTGTTTGTGTGTATATGCGTTGGGAGACTGGGGAGGAAAAGAGTATGGGGGTGTGTGGTTTGTGTCCACTGTAGCAATTCACGTCATGGTGATTTTATTTCATACTTTTCTCGTGGAATTGTTGATATTAAAGGTGACGAGAAGAAAATTGAAAAGTGATGTGTAAAACTTTACGGTAAAACCTCATATTATTGAAATATACTGCAATCATGAAAAGTAGCGACATATTTTATATATCGTCAAGAGAGAAAACCCCCAAAATATGCAACTTTCAAATTTGAAAATTTTATGCCTTAACGTTATGAATAATCCCAGCCCATTTCCAAAATTTCACAGAAATCCAAAAGACAGATTGAGAGTTGCTGCGCTTTTTCTGTGACAGGCAATTATGAAACGAACTATAGTATTTTACTCCTTAGTGCGGTGAGGAAAATATGTGTAAAGAATCTTTTCCAAGGGGCTCAATATCAGATCAAGTGCCAGTGAGAATTAAACTTACAGCTTTTTGATTTTAAGCTGACCATGCCAAACTATTGACCATTGTTTTGGTCGGCTGATCAGTAATTTTGATGAATGAATGCTGCTTTGATCATAAAAATAATCA
Source organism: Aegires albopunctatus (assembly GCA_032466395.1). Lineage (NCBI taxonomy): Eukaryota > Metazoa > Mollusca > Gastropoda > Nudibranchia > Aegiretidae > Aegires > Aegires albopunctatus. The sequence goes on from JASKDV010187273.1 coordinate 16,461, forward strand.
TGTTTTCTGTTAACCCTCAAATCATTTTAACAATTCGTCCATTTCGTTGTTCAAAATAAAATAATGTTTTATGCCAAAATATTTCACTTATGGTCTTTTTTCTTATATTTTACTAATTTCATTAGTAGGAGAGCTTTTGGTTGCCAATATTGCCATGCCTCAGCCTAAGATCTGTGGTTTAAAGAGATAATAAAATCTTAAACTTTTATTACTTTTAATATACTTGGATGAATGGTGCTCCCTGAAGTCATCTCAAGGGTATGAATGATTTATGATTGCCTCAACTCTTCTTCAAATATATCTGGAAAAATCTGTCTATATAGAATACAGTAAAACAATTGATTTAACAAAAAAAAACAAATTGTGCTCTTATAATACTATAACTTATAGTAAAGGTTCATAATCATGAGCATTCCTGTTGTTGATTGTGAGGTACTCATTTAAATACACCAAATTAAAGTGAAGCAATCACAGTAAAATTACTTAAACAAAGGGGGAAAAAGCCCCAAAGTCAAAACTATGGTTGGGATGAGATTTGAGCCCGATTCCTCTCACCTCTCAATCCGAATACTCTAGCTTTTACTTTTACCACTTATCAATTTCGTACTCGTTTACATTCTCAACTCCTGTTTACTGTTTACTCATTTCTTTTATCTAACCATCTGTAGTTGATTGGTTTTTGGTCTTTGTTGGCCAAGAGTTTACATTTTAAGGAGGAAAAGAAAGAAAATCCCTAGAAGAATTAAATGAAGTAAATTGTGTAATGAAACTCTATTATAACCCACTACCAGTGATATGCTTATGGGATCATGAAAATAAACATTCTAGCCTACTTTTTCTTTTACTTTTGTTCCCCCTTTTTTTTTTTAATCATCCCATCCAGTGCCAAATATGTTGCTCAGTTGAAGCAAAAGCATGAGGGAGGGTGGGGATGACATGTGCCGAAACATTATTGAGATAATTTGTAAAGCAATCTATGATGAAATTGATATTCTTTACATTTAAAGGTAATACAACATTTATGCTCTCATTGATTCTAAAATCTTAACTATCAGGGTTTTTATTTGCCATGATGTAGGGAGTCCTCTTTTTCTTATCCCTGAGGATTCCAATCTATATACTTTAATATCATGGCTTATATATATACTTTTCTACTTGCCGACATAGGAGGAAATATCAATTGACGAATTTTACCTGAAGATTGTGCTTCTCTGTACATGAAACTTCGAAGTAGTGAACTCAACAATGTCAATCTAAGTATCTTTTTATATTTTATAATGCTTCACAAATATTTTATATTGTGTTAAGCACTCTGTGTATTTTATGTTATAATTTCTATTATATATATATATATATATATATATATATACACATACATTCTTCTCAGGAGAAGAAGAGGAGAGGGTAAGCCTCACTACATAATGTGCAAATAATCTGAACCGCATAACTATTTTTCTGTTAATTTTTTAAGACTATAAAAGAGGAATAATTTTATCAATTTGACAATCAATTGCTTTATATGAAAACCATTTTATATGCCTTGACAATTGCGGCTTTTGATTTAAATTGAACAGAGTAATAGGTTATTTATCGTGTTTAGAACTGGGTGGGATGATCTAGAATTAAAAAATTTCTGCCTAACTGCACCAAATAATGTTAAACTTAAACATTGGATTTTAAATTCAAATGTCTTTTGTTGTTGTCCCAATTAAGATATTCGTCGTCTTGCTTTTGCCAGCAAACATTTGAAATACAGGCTAGAGATAGATAAATAAATAAATAAGGGGAAAAATCGTTAAACAAATAAAAATCAAATGGAAATCTTTGGGACTAAATAACTTACAGTACTCCTTACATATTATGATACTCACTTACTTACTTAGGGCCCTTCCGCTGAATAGTCGACAGACTTTTCCGCCTGGGCTGCTTTGAGGATTGTTGAGATGACAAATTATTTCCATTCATGTCGCTCTTCTGCACTGCCTCGGATTGTTTCAAGATCTTGAAGTGTTTTTAGATTTTACAAGGTTAAAAACAAAAAAGGAAAAAAGATTACATGATATAAAAATAACTAAATCTGACATTTAAAATAATATACAATGTAGATACATGTGTGATAATATGAACGCAACGTGGCACATTTTACGAATTTCATTTAGTGGAGAGTGGTAGATAATTTGATTGTGTATGTACCACTTCCGTGGAGGAAGAATTTACGATAATATTCAACAATACTTTCTCTCTATGTTACCAGATCCATTTCTTTTCACTGCATGCATTCTATTTTTATAGCAAGCTGTTTACTGGCGCTTTTAACGAACCTCTGCGATGTCATTCTAATCTTATTAAATGTATTATCATCATCAAAATACGTCACCCTTCGTGGCCTTCAACAAAAGCTTTCCAACAATCGTCGTTCCGCGCTATTCAACTATTAAAAGGATCTTCTCTTCATTTCTAGATCTAATTCTTACGGGTGTCAGCGTCAAGTTGGAATTAAAAGGAGAGCCTTCCTCCCTGAGGTTTTCACCATCAAGCTTTAACCGCCCCCTAGGGAGCACTTCATTATTTTCATCTTGAGTTCAAATAATTGATTGTTACATGTATTGTTCTTTGTGCTTCTGTGTTTTTTCATTATGATTGTTGATGTCGTTGCACTGAATTTACCCATTTCCACTTCTTTGGTGATCTGAGGGTTTTCCAAAACTGCCTTACAAACAGCCAAGGCTTCTTTTACTTTTACATGCATATATTCAAACACGGGACCTCATAGATTATAGTTGGTCTCCGATATGACTTTGCACTCACATAATCCTAGCAACTGTCACATTTTGACCCAGTGTAGGATTTAAAAACTGTTTACACTGTTTGAACTTTTAGATATTCATGATACTTTTCTGATATCTCACTGTCCTTTACCCCTACACATCCCAGACCTCCCTAGTATTACAGAAAATATGTAATCATCACAGGAAACACGTTCAAACCACACCATATTACACAATTTGCCAGTTAAATACAGATTTTTGAAATAAGTAAAGTTTGATTATGGGATCACTTTATATCTGCTTTTAGTTTTAGACTGGTATTTCATACTTGTTTCCATCAAGCCAACATTCAAGATGTCATATTTTAGACATACAGATCATCATGTAGGTCTAGAATCTTTAACAAAATTAAACATGGAATTTTCTTTGTAGAAAAAGAAAGTGTTACAAGCACTTTGAGTCTTCAGACAACTTTCATATTATTAACACAACCATATTATATTCATCTTTTATTTTTTTGCGAAGTAACTGCCTCATTGTCAGATCGAAGTAACTGCCTCATTGTCAGATTGAAGTAAGTGCCTCATTGTCAGATTGAAGTAAGTGCCTCATTGTCAGATCGAAGTAACTGCCTCATTGTCAGATTGAAGTAACTGCCTCATTGTCAGATTGATGTACCTGCCTCATTGTCAGATTGAAGTAACTGTCTCATTGTCAGATCGAAGTAACTGCCTCATTGTCAGATCGAAGTAACTGCCTCATTGTCAGATCTAATTTATTGAATTTTGATGGGTTAGATGGATTGTTTTGAAAAGCTTAGACCTGGGGGCGTCAGTGTCCTAGTAATTAACACAGTTCGAACACGAGAAATAAATCAAGCGGCTTCACTCACACTTTGAATTCGTGGGGGTGTCTCAGAAAGAAGAGGAACTCGCGAAAACCACATTAACACGACACATTGGGCCTGCCCTGACGGAGTGGGTGAGTCGAAAACCACCTTAACACGACACTTTGGGCCTGCCCTGACGGAGTGGGTGAGTCGCTTTCAAAAGTTCTTCTTTTTCTGAGTCTGCGGCCTATTGGTTAACACAGTTAACACGAGAAACTCCAGCATCTACACCGGCCGACTGGGTGACTTGGTGGGATCGTATTCCGCTATACGTAAAATTTGCTCGATAACTAAAGATCATTGGCGGTGTGTGCTTAGATAAGACACTGTCTCATCTACCTCAGGTGTGAATGAGTAACTGGCCGTTAAGACAGCGTTGTCTGCGTCAAAAATTGTATAAGCGCCTAAGAGGCTGCTGGTCTCGTCCTATGTGCTCCGTGTTGCTGTCGACCAGGGGAAATGAGACATTGTAAAAGCGCTTAGAGTCTAAGGTCCCTTTGCGATAAGCGCTATATACAATGTAATTATTAAACTTGTTTTACGCTGTCCCTTTGAAAGTACTATCAAGGAAGTCCCAAAGAAAGGCATCATCATAGTACAAGGTTGACTTGAACGCTTAAGTCGGACCAGACTTATACCAATTGGGCTGGTACTGTTGGTAAATGCTGCATCGGAGAAACTAACGATAGGGGCCTCCGACTACTAGAATTTGCTACAGCACATAACTTCACCTTAGCCAAAACTATACCCACATAAAGTATTAACAAAGACGATAGATAAGACCGTTTACTCTCCGTTTTTGTCCGATAACAAGACACAAGGAATTGAATCTCGCTATTGAACGTACAATCAGAAAGAACAAATCTTACCGTCAATCTGGTGATTTTTGTTCTGCATTCAATTGCAGAATAAAATAAAATAATAAAATCGAAAGAAGGTTGTGCTAGTCTTTCTTTTTTTTCGCCTCCCCTTTCAACATTCGCTTTTTTTAAATATGTTAAAGGAATTTCCTCTGTCATTCCATGAACACATCATAGAAACAGAAATGTCATGGAAATTAACACATGTGTAGTTGTAACTCGTAAACTAGTTGTCTTTTTAATCTTCACACTGTCCGTACAGGACAACCTCTT
>JASKDV010187274.1:0-11914 GCA_032466395.1 Aegires albopunctatus
CTGTCTGTCTGTCTCTCTCTCTCTCTCTCTCTCTCTCTCTCTCTCTCTCTCTCTCTCTCTCTCTCTCTCTCTCTCTCCAATGAAGATAAGTATAATTTTAAAGTGGTTTTAAATGATTACATATGATTGATCACTGTGTCGCATAATAAGATCTACGTTTATAAAGAACTTGTGAATTATCTGATGGCTATTTATATTAAAATGATGAAAGCATCACATTATTTTTTACCTTTCAGCTCAAAGCGTGTGCAAAACCATGGGTCGAATTTGTCTGCAGAAAGAGTGTTTAGGAGCTGCTCTGGTTTGGTTTTTGAAATCAAAGGTGGGTATTTGAGTTGAGGTTCATATTTTCTCACAGTTGATAATGATTCTTTTCTTATGTTATTGCCATGTTTTAATGGAACATAATGTCTCCTTTGTTCAGTACATCTTGAAATGAGAGAGTAGCATTACTAAGAATCCTCAGATGCACATGAACCTCTTGGACTTTGATAGGTATCATTAGTTAAGGTTGTTTTTGTTTTTTTTTGGGGGGGGGCGTATTGATGGTAATGCTCAACCTAGTTGAGTTTTGTCAGTTTATTTGAAGAAGAAGAAAAAGATTGTTGGAGAGGGAAAAAGAGAAATAAGATTCTATCTTCCGCTCCATCGCTCAGTTATATGGTGATTTCAGTCTCCTGCACAAATGCTGCCGTCCTCTGAAGGGTCCTCCAGGTTCCTGTATAGTTTGATTTTTAAGTTCAGGTGTGGGGTCCTTTGGCCAATGTTTCTGCCTGAGGTTTTTGAGGGATGTACATACTTAGAGAATATGTTCTCATATTATGTGGATAAGATAACATGTGTATTTAAAATGGGCTTGAGTGTTTTGGTGTTGGTGTTTGCAAGGAGTGGAAAATAGAAGGAGAAGAAGATTGATGGTGATTCTTTCTTTATAATGTTGATATAGTCGCTCACCATTATTTTTTTTTTTTCACATCAATTCAGGATACCTCAGTAATAAAGCAGGTGACAGACAAGTAAGTAGACATATACACATTGCTTACCTGTAATGGGCATCAATTATCTATGAAAGGTATAAGATGTTTTATCAATAATGTTGAATCGACTTATTCTGAAACTAAAAAAAAATAGAGGTATTTTAGTATGCTATAGTGGTGTTTCAAGTATTATTCACGTCAATGGAAAGGAAATACTGCATCAGCTATCTTGTATGGGACAGCCATTCACTGCGTTGTAATGGGTTTTTTATTTTGTTTTCTTTCAGTCTTTCTTTTCTGTATAATTTTCTTTGTGGCTGGTGTCAGTTTTGACTTTTGACCAAGAATTTCTGCGATTACTGTTGTCAACCAGCCGAAAAATATTTCAGTATAAGGGGGCTTACGTTCAAATTAACCAGTCTATTTATATAGGAAAAATTCTGGGTTGTTTTTTTTTTAAAGTTTAACCAGGATTTCAGTATAACCGGGTTCAACTGTACCTAGCACATAAACTCCAGCTGAGAGTGAGTTGTTGTAAGAATTATGCATAAATTGTTTTCTAATTTCATGGTTGCTAACCATTAGAATAAAATTAAGCTACTAAGTACGATTTGACCAATCCAACAAAGTCAATTGAAAATCTGTTTGATTTCTATCTTGGGTGAAAAATTTTGCTTCATTCAATCACTGTCTCTTCATTACCAATGCATGAAACTGCTATGATAATGGAAAGGTAGCTTCCCCATTACCTATGCATGAAACTGCTATGATAATGGAAAGGTAGCTTCCCCATTACCAATGCATGAAACTGCTATGATAATGGAAAGGTAGCTTCCCTATTACCAATGCTGATATTTTAATCCATTTCTAGAGGGTTTCCTTTTTCTTGGGGAATCGCATTAGAGTACAGTTTTGATAACCAAAAAATTGGTAGCTGTACGTACTTGCTGTAAGCGTCAATGTCTATGATAAGATTAATAAATATTATCAAATTAATTTATTTCTTATACTCTGGTTGACAGTGAATTGTTGTCACAGTTATACATGAGATCTTTCCTAATTTAATTTGATGTTTTTGATTTTGATTTTGATTTTAGTTTTCTCAATTTGTTTAACAGTCAAGAATATTTTACTTATTTCACATCCTGTGGTATTTATTACAAGGATAACGATGAATTCCTTCAGGGCTTCATTGTTGAATCTGCCAAATATTACTGTATTACTAATTACAGGCCTTTATTCTTGTTTAATTGATTATAATTTTTATATCAGTGATCTTGATACCTGTTTTGTTTCACACATTCTCCTTACCTCATAGTTTTTATTTTTATCGCAGATTTTTGACGGAATATTGTGAACAAGGAAAATTCTCGCATTTGGACCTGATAGATCAGCTTGGGCCTTCGATGCTAATGAGTAACAGTCTGACTTTCTTAGGTTTGTATTCCGCTAGCAATATTACGGACTCAACAAGAGCAGAAACGAGCTGAATTTCTCATTAAAGACAGGTTCATTCATGAAGTCCTGCATCCCCGATTATTCCTTGTTGGGACAAAGCTGGAAGATAGTCCAAGGATGAACTTTTGAAATGTTATAATGAATGCATTCATTTATGCACTAGAATAACGAAGATTACAAAGCTTACAATTAGTCAGTATTATGAATTTCAACATTGATTTTTGCTTTTTAGTGTGCCTTTCTTAACTTTATTGGTGATATGAATTTTCTTGACAGGTAAATATAGAGAGTTTCACACTTTATATGACAGCGGAGATGTCTTGGCTGCTGCAAACCTTCTCATTTCTCTCATATCTTCAAGACTAGCTCCAAAAACGTGAGTGGGAAATTCTTGCATTGTATTGCGCCAAATTTGACATATATTTAACTTTTTTTTAGATACTGGTATATTTAATATGTATATGAAATTACGGTCTGGTCTCTCTAATCCGAACGATTTTCTGAGAACAGATTTTTTAAAAAAAATATTCCCTAATCCAGAAAATTCTGTAATCGGAACAATTTCCCGGGAACGGAGGTGTTCAGATTAGAGAGACAAGACTGTATATTTATTTCAAGGCATGTTTTTAGCTATTATGGTATGAATTGTAGCTTTATTTATTTCTCCCTCCTACCAAGTTGCTTTTTATTTTTTGTTCTTAATTTTATTTATTTCTACTATCCATGTACTACAGCATATTAATTATAACGCAAGCACAAATGATGTGGCCATTCTACGGCACAGATCACCAGTCTTGTCTTCCATTCCTTTATCCCCTCTTTGTCTCCATAGATATAAAATTTTCTCAGTTTCCTCCTAGATGTGAGGATTCCATGTATATCTTTGTACAACGCATGGTTCCTTCCATGGATCTGTGCAGTTTCCTCCTAGATGTTTTGAGGATTCCATGTATATCTTTGTACAACGCATGGTTTCTTCCATGGATCTGTGCTATTTTCTTTTCTTATTGTTATGGTTGTCATTCATCTTTTTCTTTCTTTCTTTTCTTTCTTTTCATTCCATAGATTTTGGATGACTCTTTTGATGGATGCCTTGCCTTTACTTAATCTACCACAGGTATGCATAGTTTATTTTTAACCACAGCCTATAACAAATTAGGTTAAAGCTTCTGCATAACAATTTTTATTTGGGTGGTTTTGTTTTGTTGGGGTTTTTTTGTTGTTAAATTATCTAAACTTTCAAATAACGAAGATTAGAGTCAACTTACAATTTTTGAATTTGGCTTCTTCCATTCTTGTCTTTCTCGTGCTCCATGTCTTCATCTTTTAATATTTTTTCTTTGCAAGATTCGTTAAATTTTCAAAAATCTTATTTGAAATGAAATTAAAATAAATGTACCACCTCGAATTTACAACTTAAAAAATGTATGTTATTTACCTGTAGCCTGGTCAATTAAGTTTGCTATAGATAGAACCAAATATGTTACAATTTCTACCTATTAGTTCAGCTCATATTCGGCGAATCTCTTTGTCAGCCCATTTCCCTCTGAATAGCAATGCTTATATTTGTTTTAATTTCTTTTACTCCCTTCCACAGAGTATCTTTGACGTTCAGCAAACCTATGAAATGATGCACTGCTTAGAAGAATTGCAATTGAATGGAACATCCAAAGCACAGGTGAGTTGAGGAAGCAAACGCACAACAATTTCATCACGACTTTTTGCCTATCACAACTTGTTTTCCATCTCAGGATATAGGATGTATGGGACACTTTATGATATGGAATTATTCTACTTCCTAGAATCGCAGTTCAGGATCTGTGGGGGTTTTTTTTTTCAGAACTGTTTATAGATAGGTCCTCTAGGTGCTAAAAATAGAATCTTGTAATTTACTATAAGCAGAGTGGCAAGTGAAATACTTGTTTTCAATTTTCTTACAATAGAAACTAGAGAATTGCTTAGTTTTGGATGACAAATTTTTCATAGTAAATTTACTATGCATTACTTATCATTCCTCACGAGAGTGAAAGATGGACCAAAGAGATATAGGAATTGTTATTTGTATTTGTTTATTATTTTTCCTTTCAGAATCAATCAGAGACAGAAGAGGACAAGATCAAATTATTGCGAGTAGCTCTCAATCGGAATCTTGCACAAGCAATCACATTCACCGGCACGGTAGAGGAAGATCTTTTGGTTTCATAGCTTTGAATTTGTTTTTCCTTTGCATCACTCATAGTTTTGTATAATAATATCGTTATCATTATTATTAAGAATGCCTTGTGTAAGGAGAGAAATACACAGCTGACTGTCTAGTTTCCTGAGATCGGGGAGTCATGAAATAATTGGTATTCATTTTTTATGTTAAAGATTGTTCGTGTCATTGCATTTAAAGTTCACCGAGCAAGACTGCTTATGGCAACGTTAAAAATGAGAGTGTGTGTGACAACGTTAAAGCAGGAAGGAGAATAACTGTTGAATCTGTTAAATAATTCATCTTGTATTTTAGAAGGCATTATTTTGTAAATAAATAATAGCTTAGGGTTGCTTCTACATAATAAAACTGCCATTTAGACCTGCCTAGTAAGAAATTCAAAATTCTGGAATGACTTCATAATTTTTTTGTAATTTGAAAGAAATATCTGTAATGAGGCAGTTACTTCCCAAAAAATTATATAATGGTTGCGTAAATAATGAAAGTTGTCTTAGAAAAATTGGGTGCTTGTGACCCTTTTTTTTTTCTTCAAAGAAGGCTCCATGTTTAATTTTCTAAAGATTCTAGGCCCACATGAAGATCTAGATGTCTAAACCATGGCATCTTGAATGTTGGCTTGATGGAAACAAGTCTAAAAGTAGATACAAAGTGATCCTATAGTCAAATTTTATTAATCTCAAAAATCTGTATTTTATTGACAATTTTTGTAATTCTGTAATTTGGTGTGTCTTCAACTGGTTTTCTGTACTGATTACAGATTTTCTGTAATACTAGGGAGGTCTGTATAATATGCTTATTTCGCTCACATAGAGATCTGTTACCCAATGCTTCCTTCTACTACAGCTAGGTAAAAGGCGATCAAAATACAGTAGAGTCTAATTCGAAGTCACCTTGATGAAGTTGAAGATTAGGGTTTTTTAAAAACTTTTTTAGGCTTTGTTAAAACATCTCAGTCAATTCAAACTATTTCTGGCCCAACTTAGACAATTCGAAAAATAATTTGAATTTTCACAGTTAAAGTTAAAGAGCATCTCAAACCATCCATCAACTTGACTCCATCCCCAATTGGGGGTCCAAATCATAGTAATAAAAGGTTGACTTGTTATTAATATTAATATACTATAGTACAGTCAATCGGTCAAACGCCGAGCCTTGCAACCAAGCGGTCAAACTTTCACCAACCAGGTGTCCTAGGCCTAGCAATATCGTTTGAAGAATAGATTAGCAAATACGTAAATCAAACTCGGATACGGTAATTCTAAGTCATTACCATATCCTAAGGAACTCAAATGAAGCGAGTTCCACTGTACACCATGGAATTTCCTCATATGAGAAAAGGAAGAGACAGTAACAAAAATGTACATCAATAATAAAAATTTTAAACAAAGGTAATGATGAATGCATATTCAAATAATGAGACCCAATATGATTTGATTAACAAAAGTAATGCAATCTATTTACAATTGGTTAGCTACCGTTTGATTGGACGAAATCATCAAATCCTTGCTTTTGTGTCATTTATGGGATCGTTACGTTAGTTTTGTTTAAAATCTTACAAATTCAGGGATGCAAGGTGAAAAAAAGTTTTTTTAACTTGCATTTTAGAGTAACGAAAAAAAATAACAAAAAGCAAGAAATCTTTTTTCTAAGAAGAAATGAAACCTTGATTTCAGTTTCAGTCTTAATTTCGAAGTGAAATTTAAAACCTTGACATCTTGCCCTAAGATTTTGAAGAATAGCGTCAAAATCACACCCCAAAGCTTTCTTTCTAAGAACAGATTTCGCCCCGTAAAAAAATTGGATTACAAAAGAAAAGAAAAACGTTTTCTATTCCATGAAAGCAAACATTCTAAAATTACCTGCTAACCCATGATAACATAAACTTGAGTTTTGACTTTGAACAAATTTGGAAGTTGATGAAGGAATCGGAATGATTTTGTGTAAAACCCATTACTTTGATGTAAGAATCTATAATCTAATTCTCAAAACTCCATATGAATCTAGATAGATTTATCTCGGAGTCGTCAAACTGAAACATAAAATCTCCATTAAGATAAAAGTTCTGTAGCATACAATCCAAAATTAACGCTAGCTTTACAACATTTCAAAAGGTTTACTTTCAAAGAATTGTATGTCCTTCAAAGGATTAGCCTGTTAACCCTAAATTAATGCGCGCACAGACACCTGTGACCTGTGGTTATAAAGTATACAGTAGAACCCGCTTAAGTCGACATGGCTGGTACCATTGGAATCATGTCGAGTAAAGAGAAAGTCTACATATGACATTGCAATAGGGAATTTATTATCATAATTGTGTAAAGTAATAGAATGAGTAAGTGTGAGTTTGCGGGTGTCTCTCTGTGTATGAGCCAGACGGGGGACGGTCGTGATACTTTCCCTACATCAAAAGGTATGCCGACCAGGGAAATTCTCCATGAATGCGGTGACACTGTCAATTGAGTTCACGGCTAAAGAAAGAACCAGGCCACTGTGATTCTCCCCATCCCCACACCCACCCTGACCTTTAGTTTGTTGTTGATGGTGGATTCATTTTTTTTAGGATGGGGGGGGGGGGGGGGGATATTTTCATTTTATTTCAATGATGGCTGATCTATCATTCTCTCTCTCTCTACGCTCCCTCTCTCTCTATTAATTTTTACATTAATCAGTAATCATTTTGACTATGCTTCTTATACGTTCTCTCCCACATTAAAATGGACATGATGATACACAGTAGTGGGCCTATTATATCGCTTGCTCTACTTGCAAGGAAATAACCCTAAAAAGACATGATAAATCCCTTCTTCCCTTTCCCTCCTAACCAACGACTCGCCCCTACACTTGGCTGCATGCTGTTTCTTCATTGTCTGTAAATCGACTCTGAGCCCATTCTTCTTTTCGCAATGCCCTCGGCTTGGCATTGGAGTTTTTGATCAGCCTATCGGTTCAGGCATTTTATGTCACTTTGCACTTAGGTCAACATAAAAGAAAAGAGGGGGGAAAAAAATGTCGACTTATCGGATGTCGACATAGTAATACTGTATAGAGAAAAGGTTGGGAATTCCAAATCACGCCGACTTCAGCCAAAAGTCGAGTTAATAGACGTCGAGATATCTGGGTTCTACTGTATTTTCTCTCTCATTGCAATAAGAAATAGGAAAAGTAAATATTTATTAATTTCATTCATGTACCTTTTTGAGCCCCTTGTGTGTTTCTTCACTTTTTTTTCTGTTCGTCTTGTACCATTTATGACTCATTCAAAGTTCAAATAATTGTTCTACTATACACAACTCATTTTTGTTATACAACTCGGCTCCTATATAATTACAGATATATTTTGCGTAGCTTTCTTATACGGTGCTCTGAAAGGGGCCATTTCCTACTTTGCGAATAAGGATAATAATATCCTGAACTGGTATAATTGGTTGGCTCCAAAATGCATTGTTGCGCTGAGCTGGCAAAATCAGCTTAAGGGACTAAAAGAGTTGAGGAAATAAAGACACAATGACAACCCTGGTACGGCATAATAACATAATGTGTTTCAACGTAACGTAGCAGCTTCTCTAGAGCAGCAAAGCGTTTAAGCAAAAATGTCCAGTATTAATGTATATATATCCCGATTGCTCTTTGGATTGAGCTGGTATCTTAACAAACTTAATGATAATCCTTTGGAGGTAGAGACTATTTGTGCTGAAAAATAACATAAAAACAACAATCAGTATTTGAGGGGCAAAAACACCCACAAAGATTTCTTACGTTAAAAAAAAAAAAAAAAAATGTGATCAGTCGTCCACAATGAGGTCTACACTTTAAAAATCACATTTACGCAACGCCTTACGAACAGCTCTATTCAATTCCTACGCAATTTTCCAGTTTGCCCAACCTAATAACGCACAGCTGCCAACTTTACAGAAACCAGAAATCGTACTTTCTGTGCAGGCTTATACGCTAACGCCCATTTTCCCAAGAAGAATAAAACCCTTTAGCAATCAATAATAACATCGGCATTGGTACTATTGACATTGCGTGTTCCTTACCTATATCTCGGCCGTTTTCATTTTTAGCCTAATTAGCGGGGAGGAAGTGACTGAAGCAGAAGTTTTCACACGAGATAAAATTAATAATATCTTGTAACATGTTTTTTTGCTTACGGCTTGGCTTCTAACAACGAGAATGCCCTGTAATTAATTTAGGCGACTAGCAATGCCACAGCACAATTAAATTAGATCCTTAGCAGCAGAGCACTACAATTAACTTAGATTATTTCCACTAGACTATAATTAATATAAAAACAACCAACTGTCTGGCAATATCATTTTATTTTTAAAAGACATCTCTGCTCTAGCGTAGACCATCTCATTGAAAACCCCATATTTATAATCAATAGATAAGAATAATCAAGTGTTGATAAATGAAAAAAAAAACAAACAAAAAAAACCCTATAAATTTTATAACATACATTGGAACAAACAATTTAAGATCAGAGATGCCACTTTGTCCTGACAAAATTTGCTGAACTTTTTACGGCGAACATCAGAGTACATGAAGTATGACGATACAATCGCGTTAATTGCACACAAGAGTCACGTATATAACATATATAACTGTTAACGACCAGTAATTACAGGTAATTTTATTTCACACTACAAACATGCAATTGTGTATAGTGCATGGTGTCTTCTCTTACAAGTGACCTAGACAGGTGTATAAGATAGCTGCTAATAAGTATTGTATGCAGATTTAGGCTCTCTTTGGAAATCTTCGTCCAAAAATGCAATTGCAAAATTGTGTAGCTAGCCCGGGCCGGAAAATCATATTTTAAAATCTGCCGGAAATATACCGTGAAAACTGCTGGCATTTTCGATTTCCGGCAAAGTGGCATCTCTGTAAGATAATACGATGGAGATAAAAATCCACAAAGGGCGATTTATTCGAAAAGAACAAAATGGAAAGCTAATGCTATTTATAGAATTCTCCAAACCAACAATAGACCCAAATTATCAAAAATAAACCGTTAAAAATTATCTTTGCAGATTTTCGCTCATGAGAAGTTCTCTCTGCAACCATAGATAGATGTGAAATGTTCAATTCAATGTAAAGGTTTTCAAAGACAAGAAAATAATTGTCCAATGTATCAAATGTCCAGTAAAATGAATCCACTATAATTAATTGTAACCTAGCTTTTACTGATGACGATAAAATGATCAGTTTGAGAAAGATCTTCAAATATGTTTAACACACAAAGGATGGCAAAAACTAAAGAGCTTGATAGTGCTGTCATACAAAGGCAAAATGATGTATCTCCACTTATTTAAATTCCGAGAAAAATGCAAAGAACTTTCAAAATTGCATGTGTCAAAAGTAATGAACGCTTTACTTCAAAACATTAAAAATACTATTTCTATTAGAGATACCCCGCTCTGCTTTTGACACATGATAAAGATGGGTATGATAAGCCCAATGAAACGAAAAGATAACAAAACATGGTAATTGAAGATGCGTCGCTTTGCCTTTGCAGGGCAGAGTAATTCAAATATCATACAAAATGAAGCAAATACTCAATGGC
Source organism: Aegires albopunctatus (assembly GCA_032466395.1). NCBI lineage: Eukaryota > Metazoa > Mollusca > Gastropoda > Nudibranchia > Aegiretidae > Aegires > Aegires albopunctatus. The sequence continues at coordinate 10,217 of JASKDV010187274.1, forward strand.
AATTTGTCCACGATCCCATACTTTTCAAAGTAATGATTATAAGGTCATAGTTCAATGCGCATAAGATGAAACTATCAAAACATCCACTCTCGCTCTCAACCATACCATAGTCCTTCAACACGACCTTAAAAAGATGACGATTTTAGTCTAGACATTTCTATGCACTACCTTCATGTATTTGTGTGTGTTCCACTAGCTGTCGATGGTCTTCAAAACTCTCCCCACAAAAGCACGACCATTTGACACCCGGCGTTGAGCCAGGCTTGTTCATGCTCAGGTCTACGTCGTTGAGAGTGTGCTTCTCAGCTTGTTGATGGGGGTCTTGTTCTTGGTGCTGAAGCTGCTGTTGTTGTTGCTGCTGCTGCTGTTGTTGTTGCTGCTGCTGTTGTTGTTGTTGTTGTTGCTGTTGCTGCTGAATCTCCTGATTAGCAGATGATGTTTGCAGGTCGCTGCCAGAGGTTGGGTAAAGTTGCTGAAAATCCTCAAACTGGTTGGTATTAGCTGGTTGGTCAGTCTCTCCAATGGCATTGGTTACCGCCACATTGGCTAATTTTTCGAGCTTCTCCTCGTGACATTTTCTGATATGCCGTTTCAGATTGTCTGCCCTTGTAAAAAGAGCTCCGCAGAAGCATTGATGCCGTTTTGGTTTTTTCCGACGAGGAAAGTCACTGTTGTTGTCCTTAAGTGGTGTGCTATTGGCTGGGAAGATAAAAAAAAAAGAAAAGAAGGATAACGTACATGATAATAAATACTGCATCTGAATAGAAAAAGAAAGTTATCAAAAATTAACTGGATCTAACTGGTTACTTAAAACATGAACATTTTATTACACATAATAGTATCAATAGCCATCTAAATAATTAATTGAATCAGATATATATATATATATATATATATATAAAACATCCCAACAGAAAATATTACAAAGAATATACGATAAGACTAATAAGAAGAGGTGACAGGTTTGAAATAATTAATTTACCACTACCATCAGACAATAAATCGCAAATTAATGATAAATAAAATAAAAAATTTTCAGTCACAAATAAGAGTAGAGTATACTATTCATCAGGCTTAAAGGCAAAAAAGCTACATTGGTAGAGCGTTGGGCTGCAAATTTGCGATCCCCTTCAGAATTTTCTCATTCCAGAGGGGTGTATGCAGGTAAGCGCGGGCTACCCGCTCCTTTATGAGTATTCAAATCTCTAAATCCTGTCGGGTACCCGTCCCGATACTCGTGACATCAAAGCAGGCATGTTGACTGGTTGATAGTATGTGACACTAATAGGCTATGAACGAGGGTGCCGGCTTTGCTTTTTCTATGGTTTGGCCCAATATACTCCTAGATCAAATTCTTACCTATCATCATTGAATGAGCTATATTATAAAAAAAACAAAAAACAATCCAACAGCAACAACTAAAACAAACATAATCAAAACCTCCACTACGTAGCCTGAAACAAGGTCCTAGATTTCACCAAGACAGACGAATGGGGGTCTGCCTGCACATAGTACACATTCCACGAATGGCTAACTCCAATATCTATAACTATAAATCCTTAAGTTGGGCGTTGCTCCCCTGAGGTTTTTTCGAATAAACTCGATAATCACTGAAGCAACCGTATTATTTTATTACCAAATAACTGCAAATTTTCATTAATTTCTATTACATATCAAGTACGGGATCTACGACTACGA
>JASKDV010187285.1:0-11911 GCA_032466395.1 Aegires albopunctatus
TATTGGAACCTAAGACTGGAATCCTGAGGCTGTTTTAACAACAGTAAAGTGTGTGGAATCCTGTGGTTGGAATCCTGTGGTTGGAATCCTGGAGGTGTATGTTGGTTACTGCTTGGTGTGACCCTACACTTCGTTTACAATTCGAACAGTTGCTGAGATTGACCCTACAAGACTTCCAATTGAGAGTGTTGTCCCGAGAAGGTTGTACGGCAATGCAAGAACTGGTTCGATTGTATTTATTATATTGATCAATTTATCTCGTTTGATAAGATTTAATGAATTATTGAATTCATTATTATTATTATTGATTTTGTTCAGTAATTACAGTTAGTTTAGTTAATGAATTTCATTAATTATAACTAAACTTTCTTGACTCCTTGCACATTTGCTTATATTTGTGTGTGCAGTCGTGAACTTCCTTCAACAAAAAATAAATATTTGTCACGTAATTCAAATATATGTCACGTAATTTAATTCTTTGAATTAAGGTCATTAATTGTTGACCCACTGCGTGACACTAACACAATCATAAGTTATGGCCAGTCTAAAGCTAATTGTAAGGATTTTAGATAAGAATTATCAAATATTCCCCCTTTCAGGCTCAGTACCTAAACTTTCAAACGGTTGTAGGATTCTATTATGAGCGGTTTTTGATGAGGAAACACCATAAACTAAATGGATGAAATAAATCCTCAGTTTAAAACTGTTTGAATGAGAAGAGAATCATCTCTGGAAGCAAGGAGGGAATATAACATACAAACCACAGGTATAGCAGTATTTGGTGTTAAAGGCAAATTTTACAAGTAATTGCCTTACAGCTGCATAGCCTTCTTCACTAAGGCCTCCTTTTTTCTGCAAATCAGTCACAATCACACCAGGGCTGAAATTTAAAGGCAATGAAAAAGTAATGACCTAATCTAGGAAATGCCTATTAACAGATTCATTTCATCGGGCTTATATAATTGTCTGTTTTGAGATTATGAAAATGGGGGGATGTTTTGATTAAGTAAACAATTTATTGCAAGTACAGTCCCACCTGCCTTAACAATCACCTCTCCATAACGGCCACCTGTACTAACTGCCACTGGTCTGTGACACCCTTGCATTTTTCCGCCAGTTATTTGAATGACAAAATAGCCATGAAACATGCTCATGGCAATCACCTTATAGACAAAAATGTCCTGCTCAATGGCAACATAGATAACCGCCAACCTTGAATTTTACAGCCTCCCGAATTGTAATCAATGCGTGTAAGATTGATAAAGTAAGTGAACCACAATGGCATGAATAGACAACACCTGGTGTCACCTGCGGGCACACCTATCTTATATTCTTATGGCTAGACACAACCCAGGTGAATCCTTTCCTTTGATGATGCCAGCCGTCTACTTCGTCTAGACGGGGTTTGACCGAGACTGAATCATCGGACTCAACCGTCGTCATTCAATCAGCCCGGTAAGCCAAGGGTGGAAGAGTGGGGGAGGAGCTAATAATAATGGGGTGACCGCTGCTCATTGACAAGCCATATATGCTACATAACAATAGGAAGAGGGAGGAGGAATTGGAGTGATCACTGCTTATCAACAAGCTAGATGCAGTCATGACGCTTTAAGTGGATTGGTCAAAGCTAAGTAACAACAGAAAGAGGGAGGAGTCAATAGGGTGACCACTGCTTATCGACAAGTTAGATATGGCCATGAGATTTTAAGAGGAGGAATGATCAACGCTACGTAGTAAAAGGAAGGAGAGGGGTAGATAGGGGTATATAGTTGGTTAGGAACATAGAGGGAAAAATTCTGCTCAACCCCTCTCGATAACGGCCACCTGTCTTTATCGGTCACTTTTCTCTGTGATCTTAAGTGACCGTTATGGACAAGTTTGACTGTAATCGCTTCGCCTAAGGATTAAATTTAGTCAATTTGACCTTTCTCATTTAGCAAAATGCATCCAAAAGGTCAAACGATGGCAAAAAGACAGATTGACAGATACATTAAGAGACTTTCATATGCACCAATGCAGCGCATAATTCAATTCAATATACATGTACTTTTTTTTTTATTTCACAAAGGCAATTCCAATTTAGCCAAACTGACATGCAGTACATGTCACATTCAAGCCTTAATAATTAGGAAGCTTGATTCAACTGTGCTTGAAGATATACTTTTTTAATAATTAATAATCTTATAAGATAACAAATTGTTGACATCATAAATTCTTGCCCACATATTTTCATCATTCCCAAAAAAAGATTAAGAACCAACAGTTGCATATTACAAATTGTGGAAGTTTTGTTGTGTAAATATTATTAGAATGGTGGTAGTGGTGAAGTGGGGAAAGAACTATAGGGGCCTACTTACTTTACAGAGTTGCATCTGACTCCTTTTGCAGCAAGTTCTAAGGAAATTAGAATAAGGCAGAAACTTGAAAAATTACATTCCTTTTTATACTAATATCCTCAAAAGTATCAACATTGTTCCTACCATTACTTATCATTAAGCCTAAATATTCGAGTTAACCAATTAAATTTCAGTTTACAGTGTTGGTAGGTTGGTTGGTAGTTGGGGGTCGTTTGACGTCCCTTAGATAGAGCTGCAGGGTACGCCGAGCCTCTCCTAGCCGACCGAGAACCGGCCGGTTGGTAATATTGAAACTCCCTGATGACACGCTCTATGTGAGTGAGCCGTCGGATTCACAGCAACTAGGCCTAATAATAATAATATTAGACCTAGTTACCATACCCAATGCAGTGATATGGAAGGACTTATAAGTTTACATTGTACTTTCATTAAGATATATACAACTGTGATTTTTAAAACTTCTTATCAAACTTCTTACATTTTTCCCCCCATGGATTTTACTACAATCATAGAATACTGGAAACCCATAAGTCCATTGATAATCCATAAAAGGTTGATTGTACTTCAATCATGTAATTATATTCACTGTTTCTGTAGTGATTATGCTTTTACCCCTATTTACTACATTACATTATGTTACAATCTTAATTTTAAATGCATTCTTTACAGGGCCTTACCTAGGGCCACGCAGCGGGTAAACTGGTCAATGCTGGCTTTTGACATACAATAGGACAAGACGTTTGGGAACTGTAAAAAAAAAAAAAATATTGATGAAAATAACAACGGATAAAGAAACTAACAAAGAGTTTGTCAATCTTATCTCCAAGTGTGGTATCATGGTCTAGTGGTAGACATTTGGGCTGTGATCAAAAGGTCACAAGTTCAAATCCCAATAGGGCACAATATTGAGTTCTTGGAAAAGGCTCTTTACATGCGTTACTTCACCTTACCCAGATGTAAAATGAGTACCTAGCTAGATGAAGAGTCAGATTTTGTCAGTCTGCTAGAGAGAAGCGCTTTTCATTGGGTCACACACCTGTATGCACCCCCCGGGGTTGAGAAGGATTTTGGAATTTAACGGCCTGCCTGCCTGCCAGAAAAACTCTGTAAAGCTCATTGAACAATTTCATGTCCTTTAATTTATGGAAGCTGAAATCCAATTTATCTTCCTTTCCTGTGTCTAAAGTTGCTAGTGATTGAATTAAGATAACGGCTCAGGACAGTTTAGCTAATGAAACTAGACCTAGAAGTGAATCATTATTATTACATCTAAGTGGATTATAATTGGTCGAGGAAATTATACAGTCATCATTAGGTTTTCCAATGATTGGACAGTGGAAATCAATGGGAGTGACTCAAACCTCTACCTCTTGTCATTGCTCATTGTCTTTCATATTACCGCTAACTAAAATTCAATGGGGCAATAGACTTAAGTCTCACAATCAAACATGTTGTTAACCTGAAAAATGCCGACATCTTTGGATCTAACAAAACGAGGGAGAATAGTACCTCGTCATGTGATGCAACAATAGTTTCCCAGTACAATCATTTCTAGAGAGGATGGGTGATGCACGATCAGGTGTGGACATCTGGTTTCTAGTTTCCTTGAGACCTCGGAGAATCTTTACAACCTTCATACTGCTTGCCCATGATAATATTATGTCATAGAAGAAGATGTCCAGCAAAAGTTGTTCTATTCACGTTGAAATTTAGTGATGAGATTATCGAGTCTTGATACCATGGGAAAACAAGTACGTTGGATAAAAAAGGTTTTTAATGAAAAGACGTCCCCAAAACAGTCTGTTGTATCCAAAAGAACGTTTCAGTCGAGTACGTTGTAGACCAGGTGCTTTATGAAGAAAAAACACCTTTGGGACTCGGAACTTAGAAAAAGGTACTTTGAAGCCGAGTGTATGTTATAGACCAGGTACGTTAAACCTAGGTTTTACTGTATTTCCAATTTATCATGCACCATGGTTCACATAATCATCTTATATTAAGTGCTGTATGTAATATCTTTCAAAATACTTGTTTAACTCACTGGAGTCTAATGACGTGATATCACATCATGAGCGGCACACCGTCTACGTTCTAATGACGGGATATGCCTTCATGGCAATGTTGCTAAAATATTTGGTCAAATCTAACCCAACTTTACCAAAAATTTTGAGGAAACTCTACTAGACCAAAGATATGAATTGCCCCTTCTTACTTTCGATTTCTGCAAAGCCAGGCTAGTTTTAGACTTATAAAACTAAAACTCAACATCATTATGTCAAGTTGGAAAAAAAAAACGGTTTCAATTTGATGAAGTGATCGAACATTCAATGATTGATGGTTCAGGTGTTAAACCAACTTATTATGAATTTGTAGATGATGAAATGGATCGTTTACACCTATTTACAATCAAATTGTGATTTATTTTACACACAATATCAATTGATATGATAGATCTAACATGTTTCTCTTACAAAGCAATTTTTTTTTCCTTTTCGCGTAATTGTGATTTATTTGTGTCAAAAAGAAATTAAAACATGTTCCATCTAAAATATATTTCTAGCATTATTTTGTACTGGAACCAACTTAATTTTTTGTGTAAAATTGAATAACAAGGAAAGTAGACTTAGTCTATAAATAGGCATTGAAGTTTGGTAATAATCGTCAGTCTGTGGTGAATGGAAGTGGCTCAGTAAGACAGACTCCAGTGAGTCAATAAGTATGTCTGGATTTGTATCTAAGGGCATTTAAAGGCATTTGGTTCCTATATCGCCTTAAGCCTGATAAGATAAGATATAAGATATATAGGAACGCTCTTTACTTTACTTTTAATTTAACAAAGAACAATATCATTCAAAATATTAAGAGAAGCCTAGGCCTACTTACGGATCTAAGTCCAGTAACACTGGACACATTGACAATTCTGCCTTTAGCTTCAACTAAATATGGTACACAGAGCATGGTAAGGTGGTAGACTGACCTGAAAATCACAATTAAATAATTATATGCCAATGATAAGTAAGAGATGTTTCTTCTCGTTCATAACATGGATATTTTCTTTTAAACGCCTCAAACGTCTTTGAGTTTCCTTAAGGCTCTATGTAAATGTCTATCATTATTTTAATCATAATCATCATTATTATCAATAGACATTCCAAGTGTCAATACGACAAACCAAATGTTTTTTTATCAATTTTACCTGACATTAATGTTGGTCATGCGATCAAATTGTTCTAAGGATGTATCTTCAATAGTACCCAGCTCAAGAATTCCAGCATTATTCACCTGGGAATAAAAGTATTGCATTAGGATTGTACTTATGGCAAAAAGAACCTCAAAAGTAAATGAGAGTAAATGAAATGATCAGTATGGTAAAACTCTAATATACAGTAGTTTTCGCCTGAGTGCCCAGTAGTCGGGATTCTAGATGATAATGCAAATGGAACTTTATGCAAAAGGAATGCGCTAAGACTTTTCTACTGCCAGACAGAGATCATTTTGTGGCGCCTGGTGAGATTTCATTGCATTGTCTAATGTACATGTACATCGGTAGACTTGGGTTATTGAACATGCCTGCGAAAGTCCAAATCATTGCCTCGCCTCCTTGGTGACTTCGGTGCTTTTGATTGGCTGATAAGTAGAAGTTACATTAAGTGTCCATCATTTCAGAGTCAACCTGTCATCGGTGCGTGGGCACATGGGGATTTCTCACCATGCCGATAGTAACAAAGGGGTGGGATTAACTATGCAATTAAGCGATAACGCACGTTTGCTAGTCTAAGAAAGTGATCGCTGATAAAGTATCAAGCATTGGTTGAAATTTGCTCTTGTTTTGAAGTGACAGGATCCAGAAATAGCAAGCACTTATGCAAAAGAGTTTTTCAGCAGGCAGGCACTTAGAGAGGGGAAATTGATTTATTTTAATTCTGTTTTGGCGGAAAAGCAGACACTTAGGCAAAACGGGCATTCAGCCGGAGGGCACTCTCATGAAAACTATTTTATTACCAATGACCAACTTCCATTTCAAGGCAATATTGGTGGTACAATATAGCTAAGTAAAAGGTATATAACAAGGCTTTATAATTTTGACACAGCTCAAGACCAGAAATTTTGGCTTATACTATATGTATGGCTGTTCCTTACTTGCAACAACATAATAATATAGTAGTAGTAGTCTATAATGAAAAATAAGGTAAATATACAAATATTCATTTAGTAGTGCTAATTCCCAACTGCCTACAAAAAAAGTCAAATTGAGGTTACATGTATCCTGAATGGCTTCTAATGCAACTCATATATGACCTGTTTCTTTAAAGCGGAACATATGTCATGCGGGTTGTATTGAGCAGGAGTGGTTTAAAGATAAAATCAGATTGATGAATTTATATTGCTTTGGGTTTTGCATGTAAGCCTGGTCTTTTAATAGGAGCAACACCTCATTGTGTCATGGTTATCCTATTGTATGATACATCATTTGATAGGAATAAATAGACTTTTAACTTCGTATATATTGTTTGAGCGAGTCTTTGTGTGAAGGCAGAGGAAAGAGCCAAAGGAGGCTAAATCGTAGAAAATCAGCCCGGTAGAAAACAATGGGAGACTGTTTATTATGACTAATAAACTGTGATATAACATGGCATACATATTAAAAATATAGCGCGGTTCTTTAATAAGCGCTAGATATTATCTCATAATAAGACTATGCAAAAATTGATAGAATAGAAGCAAAAGTTTTGTTGTGTTTAGTAATCCATCCATCCTCGAAACTGGTGATAACTGTTCTCCATCTTTTATCACCATTTTCACAAAACTTGTTCTTTAACCTATATGTATTATAATCGCTATATCTTCATAAAGAAAAGTCCAATCTTCACTAATATGGTATCCAATTAAAATGGATGGCCTGAGCTTTCTTGTGATATAAATATCTCAAAACCCTATCCTTGACAAATGTTTCAATTCAAAGAAACAGGTAAAAAATACTTTTTGTCAACAATATAACAAGTGCTACCACAATACTTGAACTGGAGGAGTGTGGAAAGCAAGGTCACTCTGCTAGAAATAAATGACAAATTAAAAGGAAGGAGGTGGGACCAGCAGGAGCACTAAATTTTTAGAAAAATCAATTTTATTGTGTGCATTAGTGTTCTTTTTTCTACTGTTTCTATCATGATTTGAAATTGCTTTTCCACTTGTCTTGTCAGGTCACTTTTGAGTGAAAGTCATTAATATTCTTACCAAAATATCAATCTTGCCAAAATGCTTCACAGTCTTGTCAACAATATCTTTGACATCACCCTCTTTCATCAAATCTCCAATCAGAAGTAAAGGCTTTGAAAAAAGTAGAAAAATTAGGAAAATTGGGGTGGGGGTTGGCAGAGGTGATAAAGAGTTGCCTAATGATCAACGAAACACAACTGTTAAATAGGTTGCTACCTGGTACTGGCATGAATGAATACCCTTGGTTGAGTCAGAGAATAAAGGAGTGCTGTTCAAGTTGGCAGGCAGCTCCATGTTGTTTCTTCAACCTGTTTTTGCGTGATCCACTAAATATATTTTAAACATGTAAACGACATGACAAAGAGGTCAGATGATAAGCGGCCATGTAACAAATAAGTCTGCCTTAGAGACTGCATTTTTTCCCTCCTCAATTATCATGGGTTCTGCAAGCGATTATTTTTAAAAACTTTATGTAAAACAAGAACGCTTACTTGACAGGTGATGGGCTAAACACAAGAGTTCTCGTCCTTATAGTCTATATTTATAATATCACATCAGCAGATGAATTCATTTAGATTTATCATGAAGTAAACATGAGATGGACATCTCATTTGAAAAGATAAGTCAAATTGATGTTGTTGTTGTATTGAATTATACACATGTCCACTACTTTGGTGATATCAGGGTTTTCCTAGACTACCTTGTAAACAGTCAAGGGCTCTTTTACATTCGTATATTATTACACATGGGACCTCCGATATTATAGTCCGTCTCCGATAGGACTTGGCACTCTTTATCCTAGCAACTTAAGGATAGGGGGCAAAAGGAAACCTGAAATAAATTTGGATTTCAAATTCAAGCCTGCATGAGTTTGAACCAGGGACCTTTGGCACGGTAGTCGAGCGCCCTAACCACTGAGCTATCCGCTCCCAAGTCAACTTGATAAAGAGAAGAGAAAAGGCTGAAAAATGAAAGATTTCAATATTTATTGTATGATCGCAACAGAATGTGGTTTCAGCCAAGTTTTAAGATAATATTCTCTCCCCCACTTTTCTCCCTCCAACCTCCACACTTCAATTAAAAAGAAAAAAAAAAAACAACCTAAGACTCCACAGCAAGTAAACAACAAACAATCAAAATAAAAGCTAGACAAAAACGAAACAGTATAATATGCCATCTACGAACCATGCCAATGTGATCTAGAATTAAAATCTATTTACAATTATAAATACCAGAGTTAAATGGATACAAATAGAACACTTCACATGGAAACAATAAATTAAATATCCCAGTCATTTATTGCAATGAAAAATGTGTATCTACCTTCACAGTTAGAAATGGAAATGCTGTTCCAATTAATGAACCTGCACTTTATACATCCATACAAAGTACTTAATGTTTTATCTAAACATTAACACAATTATTATACAATCATTTGTATTTTGTAAGTATGCTATCAGGAAAACACCTATAAATGTCCTATCTGCTGCATGAAACACAGAGAGTGTGTTGACCTTCTTGCTGAGGTTGCCCTGAACCCAACCCTGGAAAGCTTCAAAACCCTACTCTGACCTACCCCTGCCCCTCCCCCCTCAGACATCCTCTATCCCACCCACCGACCCAACAATATCTGAATCAAAAACCGGCCGATCAGCCAAACCCCCCAAAAGTCTACAGAATCTTCACTATGTTGAAGGCGGTAGAGAAGGGAAAGAAGAAGAAGATAGATGAGTAAATTCTTTAAAATTGAAATGGCCTGTTAGGAGAATAATTAGAGTATAATAATATATGTACATGTGGATTTGTATGATCAGAGATACTGACTATAAATACATCTTTATCTTTTTTATTCTTTGACAGACCTTCTGTTTGGCACCTTTTTCACATTCAGCTCCAGTGACAGCCAACTTTTTTTCTTGACGACCTGTCAAGGCAAGAGAAGCTCCAAGTTGAGAAAATAAAACTGCAGTGGCTGCTCCTATTCCAGAACTGGCTCCTTTGAAAGGAAATGTTAGAAAATCTATAAAACAATCAAAAATTAGCCAGTATTTTTTGGGGGGGGTTCATTGTCAGCATCGTTTCATCAGTCTCATTGAACAGATTTATTAAAATGTACCAAACTCTTTCATTGTTCTATTCACCAGAAGTATGGACCATTCACTCTAGAATCAATCAATTTCATACTTCGCTGCATAATTCTGATTGACATTGCTAATTACTAGATTTAATCAATTACATGAAATCCAACCAAAATATGTTCATTAGAGTCAACGTACTGGTGGCATCACAGCTCTCAATCTCTGTCAAAAACTGAGATTCATCATATCTTAATTATTGACTCCTTTCTAAATATTTTTGTTTGAAAACATCAAATTTGTAGTTTCTCTTTATTCTTGCAGATTAAAATTGAAAAGGGGTTGATATCATTGATCAATAATCTTAAAATTAAACTGAAAAAGTGTACATTTAGATCTTGGAAGCTTTTAAATTTTAGAATGACATTGCCAGAGCCAGATTCTTTAAGCTGTCTTTCTTTAACAACCATAAATGCCTAATACCGGTATATTTGAAACAATATGTACCACTAGAAATATGCAAAACATTGTACATTTACTGCCCGCTGTAATGGAAATTTGTTTATTGTCATTAAAATGCTTAATTACTTGTTGGGATGTGTACAAGCTTTGATGGTGAAAGTTAGGGTGCAATATTATACATATATATAAAATCTAAAGGAGATGCCAAACTGTGAGAAATATAAAGAGGTGAATAGGAAGATTTTTCAATTAAACATTGCAAGCGTAATCTGTTGTCTCAAAGGTAGAGCTCATCACCACTAACCACTGATTTTGACTTTAAGTGACAATAATGAATAATTATGCAATCCTGGTAGATCTAGATAGTAGAGAAAGCTAGTAGAGGATTTCTGTGTTGGTGAATTACAAAGAAATAAAGGGATTTTAATCAATAAAAGAGACCAAGGGCCTAGAGGGCAGGGTAACACCCCTACCCCCCAGCACCGGTAAGGGTTAGGGACACTAACACTATGGAAGTGTCAATTGTGACTGAGTCACTCAATCACAATTGATACCGTATCAATTGCGACCGAGTAAGTAGGAGCTCTTTTGTTGAAGAAAGTAGCCTAGGCATAAAACTATCTCTCATGACATGGCTAGTCTGTCATCAGTCATCACTTCGAACTTCTCATTAAGTTACAAATCAAAACAGAAAGCAGAGAGGAGAATCTAAGAGTCAAGATCCAACACATACAACCAAAATAGACCCAATCAAATAAAATAGGCCTATAAAAAGTAACTACCTTACCAACGTTTTGGAGATATATATGTACAAGATTAAGTCACAATGATTCGATCGGTCTAGACCTAGATCTAGATCTACTCTTTTATCGAAGTGAAATCAGTCTGCTTCAAAATCCAAATCAGAAACACATGTATTTACATTAGATTTGATTGCCAAGTCAGTTAAAATTATAAATTAACTTGAAAAAGTATTACGGTATGCTTGCCATTGTTGAAATTATAAACAACTTTGCTCAAATTTCATGAGAGGTAGCATGTGCAAGGGGTTATACATTTGACCCTCAATCTTTGCCGAGCACCGGATGAAGCCCTCTCTCTTTTTCTTTCTCTCTTTCTTTCTCTTTTTCTCTAACACATGCACAATCAACATATATATACATACACACACGTGTACACTCTTCGAACATCTATCTAACTTGTGCTAGATCATGGATGTTCGAAGCGGACAATAGACAAACTTATCCTCACACAAATACACATCACCCATTGTATGCTTAAATTATCTTTTTAAAGATATTTTATCATATATAAGAGGATTGCATACATTTGAGAAAATAGAATGTAATTCATGATTTAAACCATCACTTCTTATATCTGAGCATTGTATCAGTAACGACTCACTCGGTCGCAATTGATAGCGTGTCAATTGCGACCGCACAATTGATAGTTTGTCAATTGCAACCGAGTCACGCAATTGACGCTACCCTAACACTATTCGTGAAGAGTTAAAATATATTTATTTATAACAATCCTTTTATTCCTTATTGACTCCCCACAATTGATAGCGTGTCAATTGCGACTGCACAATTGATAGTTTGTCAATTGCAACCGAGTCATGCAATTGACGCTACCCTAACACCATTCGTGAAGAATTAAAATATATTTATTTATAACAATCCTGAAATCCTTCCTGAGCTAGATATCTTAATCTATAAATTCTTACGGTGGGCGTTGCCCCTGGGTTTTTTCGAATAAACTCGATAACCACTGAAGCTACTAGAAAACCAAAGACATCAA